>MU226964.1:1158604-1218574 GCA_018584345.1 Thuja plicata | reverse complement strand
GCTCAAAGTGCAGAAGGTTTCAAAACCTTGTTTCTGTTATTCTATTCTATGCTGAATCAGTGTTAGGGATAAATAGAGTGAACCCTCAGAGGGTATTTTCATATCAGCAAGAAAAAGAACCAACAGGGCATTCCCCTTATTCCTCTACAAGTTAGACTATGTTTCTCCTCTTGTCTCTTAAACTGGGGGGCAAGAGGTATTCTATTCCAGTCTTATAGGATCCACTATCCTCTTAACATGAATGTTGTTTTGAGTATAATTGGTTATTCTTTCTGAATTCTATCCTTATAACCTCCCACACTCATGATATTCTTTCTAGGATATCTCTTATATTTTTATAACTTTGTTGATATAATTTGAATATATCCTTTGCCGTCATCTGTGGGGGGCAAGGTAATATCTTCTTCTACCTCTATCTAAGGATCTACTTTCCTTAGCTTAGTGGAATTTTTTTATGTTGCAAACATTATTTTCCTTATAAGGATCTATGTTTTGACCATTGATACCCTTTTATTTGAGAGGTGATTGTCCTAGGTCATTACCTCTTCTTTATTTTGCAAATTATGTTGTCTATAAACTCTTGCACTTACTTGTTGGTTAGATTTTTTTATCCTTCATTCCAAGATTCCTCATCCTCCTCATTGCAAGGAGCTTGATGGTGAATCTTGGGTCCCTCTTGCTTTTCGAAGATGATATTTTTTCCTAAGCACTCCTCTCTGGTAGGGCTCTTGTTGATAAGATCTCTTCCTCTTTGAGGATCCTTTTTCCATAAGCGACATATCCATTTCATGATTATTTATGTTCTTGGATGAAAGGGTCAAGACTCTTCACCAAGAATATGGTATACATTGTTGTTAAGTTGGATATCTCCTTACCTTGTGAAGTAGGTATCCTCTCTTCTTCTTCCTTATCCTACCTAGTGGGTAGTCATGATAAGGATGGGGGCATATATAGGGTCTCCCTTGTACTATAATTTACATTTATTTACATTTTGCAACATGCTAAATCCTTGGAAAGTAACGCACATAAGTTGCTAAACCCTGAAGAGATATGCACCCTTTTTATTTTTTTACAATACACTAAATCCTCGAAAGGTAATGCACATAAGTTGCTAAATCCTGAATGGACACGCATTTTATATTCCATAGTGATACAAGAATGTTGATCTATGGATATTTTCAAAAAGCCATCAGAAGACGCATTTACAATTACAAACACAATTTTTGGGTGAACCTGTTGGGGGCTCTCCCTCCTTGGTGATTCATAGTAAGGTGGGCATCTTACTAGGTGAGGTAATCACTATCTCTTTTCTCTCTTTCTCTTTCATGCTAGTAGGATTAGATCATGAAGCTATGATATCTATGGTGTTGTTCTTTCCTTACTTATGAAGGCATGTATGTTCTTCTATGATTGATTGCTCTTTATTCCCATATCTTTATGTATGTATGTTGAGTTAGAATCCTTGGTTTGGGGGCTCATATCCCTGACTTTGTGATATTCTATCTCGTTGTAATCCACTAAGATCCTTTTACTCTAAATTTACCATGAGCACATTCAATTTATGTACTCCCGCTAAAGTGGGGGCTTAATGTATCATCTTAAAATAGAAGCACTTCCATGTTAAGAGTGTTTAGCCCTCCTTATGGGACGTTTTTTACCTCCATCATATCATCCTCCTGTTTCTACATCATCTTATGCTTCTATGCTGGTTTAGGACCCTGATTGGGCCTCTCTAGGAACCTCCTACCCCACCTCAACCCTGACCAGGGTCCCCCATTCAAATTAGGAAACTTGTCGGCAGCCGGGGCTCATCAAAAATTTAGTTTTCCCGCTTTCGTGTCAGCTATTTCAGGTTCCGAAGCATTGATTCATAAATTATATTTAATATAGGTCCTTTTCTAGGGGCATGGGTCTAATTAGAATTTAATTATCCTATGTAGGCCTCCTTAGAAGATTGTTCCCTAATTTCATATAAAAGGAAGTCTCTCTCTCTCTCATTTTCTCTAAGTCTTTTAAGTGCAAAAAGCTCTAATCAAGATTTTGTCAAGAAGCAAAAAGGTTCGAGCATCCATTTCCAAGTTCTCAAGGTGTTAAATTCTTCTTCTCAAGCATTAAAGTCCTCCATTAAAGATCAAGGATTCAATCTTTCAAGCCTTTGAAGGGATTAGGTGCAAACATTCAAGATTCATCATTCAAAACCCTAGATCTAGCCATCATGGTGGTGTGATCTTCCTCCAAGATCCTTTGTGCATCTTCAAGACTCTTTCATCATCTCTTAAAAGTGGATTTCAAGCATACAATCATGGAGGTTTATGGTTTCTAAAGTCCATTTCTTTCATACTTACATATTTGCATACATTTGGATTTCAATTACATATCTATTTTCATAGCTTCATTGTTAGATTCAATTCTACTACTTGCTAGCATTTTGTACTTTATTGATTTCAAGGTTAATTCCTAAATCGGGATTTGACTAAGGCAAAACCCTCCCCCACAGAAAAAAATCTCCTTTTTCTTGTAGGTACAAGTGTAGAACAGTGGATTTGAACCCAGATCTGGATACCCTTTTTGACTTTCTTTCAGACAGTGCGAACAAAGTCACTTTTGGATCTTTGTAGGTTAGGGTTGACATTATTGGGTCAGCATTGACATTTGTGGGTCAAGGTCGACCTTTTTCATAAGATGACATCAAAATGGAAAATAATTTATGGGTTTTGTTCATCTCTACATTTTGGTTCGGGATCAACTGTCAGTTTTTCTAAAAACTTAATACAGACCTCAGAAAATAGCATTCTTTGATCTGTAATATTTCAAGGTTAGTGCATTTCTCCCATTCCTTCAATTACTGTCATATATCATTTCTATACTTTTAATTAACATAATTTAAGGTATCTCCTTTGTTATTCTCCTTTCCAAATAGTTGATTCATTTGTGCATTAGCCCTTCCTTGGGGTTGATCAACTTGGATCTCCCATTTGTGCATTTGAGGATAAAAAGGAACATCTTATCTTCTCCTTAATCACAATTGAAATATTTAATCAATATAATTCAATTAGGGTTAAGGAATTCAATACATTCTAGGCAACTTAAAGGACAATTTACACATCAATACATTACATATTCTTAATAAACATATCTCTATTTCAATCCCCTTTACATTTTTATATGTATACATTATCAATTATAATCTATCAATAAAATCAACAAATCAACCACACCACAACACATATATATTTTCTTATATTACAGGAAGAAATAGGTTGATTTTAGTGATTGATATGCTTGCTAACTCTTGTTTTTCCTAGGAAAGAGGATCACATCGCAGAATCCTGGATTGCACCCTGGATATCAGATTTTGCATCCTAGAAATCCTGCATCATTTTTTGTAAAGGCTCGCATATGGTATATATTGTATTATTTTTGGTGTATTTGATCGCATCTAGGAAAAAAGTTCATATTCAGGGAATCTAGGATCACATCTGGTTTTTGATTTTGCAATTTGAGAATTCTAAGCATTACTCTTTGGATGTTTTCTGTCTTTATCCTTTAAACAACCTAACTCTTGTTTGTAGATCACTGTTGGAGACTCTTTTGCTAAAAAGAGTTGGAAAGGAAACTATTAACTTGTAGTTTGCAGGTGGAATTTCCCCCATCTTGACTTCTATTTTGTTATGCTTTCAAAATAAAGACATTTTCTAATCACTTAATAAATCAACTAGGGGATTATGCTCTTTTCCTTCAAGGAAAATTAGAAATGCAAAAGTTGATTTAAGATTTGACAGGAATTTGGGGTAAATGAACAACACAAACAAATCATCTAATTTTGGCAAGTAATTGAATAACACAAATTATCTAAAATTTTGGGATAATTGAACATTCATTGTCTAAATTTGGGATATAGTAATTGAACAAGCAAAGAACTAAAAATTGTGGTCAAAGTACAAACAAATTTGTTTTTCCAATACTTGTGTTTTCATTAACTTAGGAATATCTAAATCAAACTTAAACTTGCTTTATAGTTTCACTAGAGGATTTTCTCTTCCTTCCAAGTGGGGGAATCAAAAACTTGATATGGGAGATTGAGTCGTGAGTGAAGTCGTTTGAGGAAATGAACAAGTGATTAAAGTGTTTTGGGAGAAAATTGCATGGACTAGGAGAGTATGCTCTTCTTCTTTCAAAGAATCAGAAACCTTGAAATCCTAAGCTTGCCAATCCTCTGTATGCTTATTAAACATTGGAGGGTCTGCCAGTGGAGGAAAAAATCTCCTAGGAATGACCCAAGTGAGGACAGGTTTTACGCCAACCCTTCCAACTCACTTTAAATAATTACTTCCTTGTAGGCTAAAGCCTCAGAAGATGTATTCAGTTTTGTTCCTGGAATTACGACATCATTCCTTGAACATGCTTGGGTGTGTGTAGAGTGGAGCTACTTGAATCTTGCTTGCGAGACTACACACATTTGAGTACTCAGAGGGCTATATGACTCAATTTTTCCTTGTACAATTCTATGGGAGATTATTTTGAACGGATTGCCCCATCATAAACAATAAATTGTAGTCAAAACTACCCGATTCATCCCTGAAAGGGTGAAAATCTTTGTGCAAGGAAAATAGTAATTGCCCAAAGATACTCATCATTTTGTGCCCTCACTTGCATTTGGAGTTAGATAATATGGTATCATAACAAGAGCCATTGCGTGCTTGGTGATAGCCATATTCTGATTAGCATCTGAGTGTGTACCTGAGTCTACAAGCAAAGATTTTCATCTTCTACTTAGAAAATAGGGAGTAAGGATGTATTTGTTTACCCTTAACAATGTAACAATGCTTTATGTTCTTAAAAGATCACTAAACAGATAAACCATTCAAATAGGCAACATAATTCAATCCTCTGGCTACATACTGTATTTTTCACTCATTGGAAAGACTCAAAAACAATCTACTGTCAGACAAATTTGCACGTATTCCAAGAGAAATTAGACAAAACTTGACAAAACATCAGAGAGTCACCTTTAATTTGTCGTGGCTCACATCTAGTTGTGCAAACTTGCATTCAGGGTACAATCTCACATCTGGTCATTCTTGTATCTCTTCTAGGGAAAAAGGTCGCATGTAGTGTATATAGGCTTGCATTTAGTTTTTCATAAGATTGCATCTGGTAATTTCTAGCTCGCCTGCAGAGTGTCACATCTAGGATAGTGGGAACTTGCATAGTTGTCTCCTAGAGAAAATCATGTTATTTGGGTACCCTTTTGGCTCCTTAGTCTGGTCCTGTTTCTTTTTCTGGTCTCTTTGTTGTTGTTTCAAAAGATTTTTCAAAGTCTACATTGCATGTCATTTTGGGCTCTTACAATTTGTCTCAAAATGTGTGGTCTATCCACTCTCCAAAACAAATTTATTCCCAGCTCATTATCAGGGCATTATAACCCTTTGATGTCGGAGTCATCCACTTTCACCAAACACAAACAAACTTTCACAACTTGGACACACTTTCTTGGACAATTTGAGACTTCACTGGACACTATTGGGAAACTGTGGACATAGTTAAGATTCAACTTCATGGTTAACACAAGATGCAACAAGTATCTTTCTAAATAATCAAAAGTGCCTCCTATATAACTACGATTTCAACAAGGATAAATATCTCATAATCCCTTAATTGACATGGAATCACTAGCAATGGACGCTTTTAAAAATGAGTGGAGTAGAGCTTTTGAAGAATACAACAATGAAAAAAACCAAAAACAAGAAGATAGCAATGGTGAAGAAGAACAACACATCAACCATCGTTTGTTTGACTCAGATAATGATGGAGATGTACCCAAGGAAGACTACAATAGACTTAGACAAAGTAGAAAGTCCCAAAGGACATTGGAAAAGATTATTGGTGAAGATAAGGAAAAATAATTTCTACATATTGCATCCCTTGGAGTCAAATTACCTAAATATTATGATGTTGAAAAACTAAAGGAGAAAAAGATATCAACCCCTATCTCTATTCTCACAAAACAAATGACCTTGATGCAAGTTGAACTTGCAAAACTCAAACAAGAGAAGGTTAAACCCAAAACAAAATACTCTTTGGACTCTATTTGTCTATTTCCTTTTGACAAGATTATCAATATGGTTCCATTTCCTCCGTACATGGCAAGGCCAAAATATGACAAGTATATGGGAGAGACTGATCCACATGACCATGTGAGAGAGTTTTATGCTCTAAGCATAGAGTACATGCATGAACCTACATACCTAATGAGGCCATTTCCAGGAAGTCTAGGCAGAAATGCTATGGAGTGGTTCTCCAAACTCACACCTAAGGTAAAATATTTTGAGGAGTTGATTCAACAATTTATCCAACATTACTCCTAAAATATACAGCATGACGTAACCATGATGGACTTGTGTAACACAAAGCAAAGAATCGGTGAATCCTTTACACACTTTTTACAAAGGTGGAGGAAAATATTTGCAAGGTATTCAGGAGCTATTCCTGAATCAGAGAAGATGGAACTCTTTACTAATAACTTTATACCTGAATTAAACTATGGATTGCAAATGTAGTCCATTCACCTAGCTTTGATAGGATGATCAAAAATGCCATATGTATTGAAGAGGCAATGGTTAAGAAAGGAGAAATCACTCTTCAAAGTGATAAAAAATCTACCAACTCCAACAAAAAGCCTAAATGGTGGAAACAAAACAAGAATGTTGTTAACAATGGAATGGTAGATGCGTCTAATGCTAATCCTAAACTAGTAGTGTTCAATCTAATGAGTAGCATCCAAGCAAGTAGAGATGCCCAGGTAACAACCGCAATACCTAAAAATAAGAACAACAAGAGTCGACCATGGACTTCCAAACCTCAACAAACATTCACTCCTTTGGGTGAACCTCTTGAGACTATTTTAAAGACACTCTTGGACAACAAAGTTCTTACAATCCTAGATTCAAAACCATGGGAACCAGAATTCAAACCAAAATGGTGGGATGAGAATTCTTACTGTGTCTTTCACAAAAACAAGGGACATAAGACTAATAATTGTCTTAAACTCAAACATGTTATACAAGACCTTATTGAAGGAGGCAAGATCAAAGTGGAAGGACACACTAGTAATGAAGACCATACGGCATTTAACAAACCATTCCCTAACTACAAAAAAGGGGAAACCTCTAAAGGAAAAGGAAATGAAGTGAATTATGCTTACTCTAATAACAATAATGTGATTAACATGTTGGACATTAAAACCAAATAAATTAATGTGATCACTATCAAAGGTGTTAACGAAACATCTCCCCAATCAAATGAAGTGACTCGCAATCAAGCACAAGTCACGATCAAAGGAGCACAATCCTCATCCAAACAAGCAACCTCCTCTAAAAGACCTATTATCACAATTCCAAAACTAGCAACAACAAGACAAACAGTTACCATACCTTCAGCAAAATATAACTTGGTGGATCAATTGCAATGAACCTCTGCTCAAATTCCATATTTGAGTTACTAAAAATCTCCTTAGTGCATAGAGAAATTCTTGAGAAAGCTTTACATTCTGAAAATGTTCCCAAAGACATTGATGTAGACAAGTTCTAGGAAATGGTAAATCACATATCAACACCACATTACCTATATTTTTTAGAAGAAGATGATAAATTCTTGACACATTTGCATAACCAACCCCTTCATATTGAGGTCTCGATTCACAAATCTCATGTTAGATGTGTATTGATAGATGGAGGTGCAAGGTTGAACATATGCACTCTCAATGTAATAAAGAAGTTGGGTCTTTCAGAACAAACCATTGATTCAAGGAGCAAGATCATTATCAAAGCTTGCAATGAAGAAGAAAGATCATCTAAAGGCCTCATTTTTCTACCAATCATAATAGGACTAGTTGAAAGAAATGTGATATGTCAAGTTCTTGATCTACCACTGGCCTACAACATACTATTAGGGAGACCTTGGATCCCTGAAAGGTAAGTAGTACCATCTACTTACCACCAATGTATCAAATTCCCACATAATGGGGTGGAAGTAACAGTTCCTGTAGATGCTAGTTATACTTACAACAATGTTAAAGAAGATAGTATGGTCCCTCATAACAAGGAAGTTCCAAAAGAAACTATACCCAAAACTTCTAAAGACATGGTTATGAAAATATTTGGAAAGACCTTAAAATGTGAAGAAACTAGTATGGGAGAATACAAGATAGACATGACCCCATCATTGACAGAACTTCTAGTATCTCTAATATCTCATGGTAAAACTTCCCCATCTTTCACACCCACTCCATCTAAAGAACCATAAACCCACAAAGCAACTGGTATGGTTAAAGTATCTACCTCCCAAGAGAATGAAAAAGAAGAAAAAGTAGTCTTGGCTTGGCTTTACAACAGAGAACCAAAATAAAATGAGGTAAAACATGTAGAAATATCCCCAAAAAAGTATGATAAAGGATATGACCTTCTCAAGAAAATGGGATGTAAAGGAAAAGGACCTTTAGAAGACAAAGAAAAGGGACTGGTTGAACCTATACACATGGAATTCAGAAATACCAAAGACAAAATAGGACTAGGTTTCAATGATAAATCTGAAAACCCTACTTCAAAAGATGGTCCAATCTTTGATGAAGGAAGTAATGAAGCAGAAGAAACAGAACTATAACAATGGACCTATGAGAGATTATTGCATATTGGTATAGAGTATCCTGATTATCAAGGAGAAAGATATGTACCTAGCTTTGAGACACCACAAGGCACTCAAGTTCCTTTGTTGGCACAAGCTACTATTCAAGAAGAAGAGGAAACACCAGAAGACACTCTAGAAGTGCCATTGATAGAAACAACTATTGAATACATATCCCAACAATAAGATTCACATCCTAACTGGAGGCATCTGGTCACAATTTCACACATCCCAGATTTACCACACTTTGTTCTACAAGGGGCTAATAGAGTACATCAAGTAGCTATTGTTGAGTTTCTAAACAGATCAGATGATGAAATAGATTCACATGATTATGAATGGGATGTCCTATCTGATTCTACCATGGACATTGAAGTAGATGTGATTCATAAGTTGGCACCAATATTTCAAAAAGGTGAAAGTTCTAACACTTCCCCTTATATTGTTGTTGTTCCAGAATTAGATGAGATACCATTGCCTAGAATTCTTGATGAAGAAACTAGTGTTTTACTAGGTCTAGAGGACAGTATGAGACTACAAGCATTGAGTTCCATTTTTCTGAGAAAAGAAGAAGAAATATCAACTGGTGAGTCACTAGAGTTGGGTCCACATGTTACTAACAATGACCCTATTAATGACAGTTTAACTCTTGATAATCTAAATGCTATAGAAATTAACCTAACATAACATGTCTTGTAAGTTAATAGTTGTGACACTGACATGATGTTGTCCTTACCAAACTCTGATTCATTATCCTTGATAAACCCTGACCTAATTGATTGGATGGATTTAGATCCTAATCCTATCATGAACTTCCCTAATGACTACACTTTGGATTGCTACCTAAATTCTTGTGAACCTTATCCTTCTTCCACCAATGCAAGGAACATGAACATGTCAGAGGAGGATATCAAGTTTCTCAGTCACAAATTGAAAAATAAAAAGAAGAAAAGAACTGATGGTGAAAACCATGTTGTGGCAGTATCAGATTCTAAAATAGTAAAAATAAAAGACATATCTGATGGTGAAAACCTCTCAGAGGTGCCAAAAGATGAGATTCTTGATATCCTCCCTGAGCACTTTCAAGAAATGTCTTCATTTTTTATAGAATCAACACAACCGGTTAACTTGGACATAACTGAAGCTCCTCAAATTGTTCACCTAGCACAATCCTTATCAGATGAGGAGAAAATACAATTCACCGAGTTCCTAAAAGTGAAAAAGATCAACTTCACATGGTCTTACACAGATATGCCTAGACTAGATCATAAATTAATAATGCATCATTTATCTATAGTTCCTCAGATTAAACCCATGAAACATAAACAAAGAAAGATACATCCTCATGTTGCATTGTTGGTAAAAGAAGAGGTGGAAAAACTATTGAAGGTGGGATTCATAAGAGTCATCGCTTATGCGGGATGGATTTCTAACAACATGCTATCAAATGTACTAATTAATGGATGGTTTCTCGGGCTATAACCAAATTAAAATTGCTCCTAAATATCATCAGAAGACTGCATTTACATGCGCATGGGGAAATTTTTTCTAGAAATTTATGCCGTTTGGATTAAAGGATGTAGGTGCTACATACAAAAGAGCTATGACAAACATCTTCCATGATATGATACACAAAAACATGGAGGACTATGTGGATGATACCTTAGCCAAATTAAAGACAAGGGCTACTCATATTACAGACCTCAAAAAGATACTAGATCACATGGAAAAATTTCAACTTAGACTCAAACCAAATAAATGTGCCTTTGGAGTTCAATTAGGAAAATTGCTAGGGTTTATTGTAACAGCCAAAGGAATTGAGGTGGACCTTGAAAAAGTTAAAGCTATACTAGAAATGACTCCTCCATGCAACATTAGTTAAATAAGGACATTACAAGGAAGACTCTAGTCAATCAGGATATTTATGGCACAACTGGAATACAGAGCACAACCCTTTACTAAATTTCTACATAAGGGTGTCACCTTCAAATGGGATGAACATTGTGAAAATAACTTCAAAGAATTAAAAGAGTACCTGGATACTCCTCCTATTCTCATGAAACCCATTCATGGAAAGCCATTACTCCTATATATTTCAGCTACAACTACATCACTGGGAGTATTGCTGACACAAGAAGATGAAACTAAAAAGGAAAGATTAATCTACTATATCAACAGGACAGTAGTATCTTATGAACTCAATTACAGCATAATTGAAAAAGGTTGCTTAGAAGTTGTCTTTGCATCACAAAAATTGAGACATTATATTCTATCACATACAATAAAGCTCATTGCAAACATAGATCCTCTAAAATACCTCTTAAGAAAGACAACATTAACAGGATGACTAGCAAAGTGGGTCTTGATTCTTAGTGAATTTGACATTGAGTACGTGGATAGAAGAGCTATTAAAGGACAAGTCCTCATAGATCAATTAGCTGATTCACCACTCCAAGATGATACACCGCTGACAATTGAATTTCTTGATGAAATAATTATGCATCTAACTAAGTATTCATGGAAGATGTAATTTGATGGTTCTTTCATGCAACAAGGCTCTAGGGCAGGGGTTCTATTCATAACTCCTCAAGGCTACAAAATAACCAAGTCCTATGAATTAATGTTTCCATGCACAAATAACATTTATAAATATGAAGCATTAGTGAATGGTCTTAAATTGGCTATGGAATGGAAGATCATAGAGTTACATGTGTATGGTGACTCTAAGCTTATTATTAATCAAGTCAATGGAGACTATCAGACTAAAGATGAAAATTTGATGCCTTATAGACAACTGGTTGATGACCTAAAGAAGTACTTTGTCTTTGTCACATTCCAGTAACTACCAAGAACAGAGAATAAAGTTGTAGATACTATGGCTACACTGGCATCCATGTTACAACTAGAAGAACATCAGTTTCACTATGATTTCTTGGTGGAAGAATTATCCTATCCAGCTTTTGATACCCCTGAGTACCAAATAATTTGTGCTTTCAACGCCCAAGACCAATCCTGATATGCCAAAATCATTTCTTACCTAGATGACCAAACTATATCCAATGACCTATCCAGAAATAAAAAATGAGCCTTAATTCAGACAGCATCGCGTTATGTCCTCATTACTAATAAATTATATAGATAAGGTCTCGACGGTACACTTCTTAGGTGTTTAGAACACGAAGAGTTGGATTGTGCATTAAAATAAGTCCATGAAGGTGTATGTGGATCACACTCAAATTGATTTTCACTAGCTAAGAAACTGCTAAGAGTAGGCTATTACTGGCCCATGATGGAAAAAGATGCTATTCAATTTTCAAAGACTTGTCATAAATGCTAAACACATGGAAATTTGATCCATGCTCCCACTAGAGAACTCATACCATTCATAACACATTTCCCATTTCAGCAATGCTCCTTTGACTTGGTTGGAAAAATATATTCTAATTCTTCAAGTGGACACAAATACATCATTATGGCCACTGAGTATTTGACAAAGTGGGTCAAATTTGTGCCACTGATCAAAGCCACTAGCAAAGAGGTGGCTATGTTTATCTGGAACTACATTATTTGTAGATATGGGATACCCTCTTCAATTGTAACAGACAATGGGGGCCAATTTAAAAACCAAGACATCAAATATCTTTGCACACAGTTTCACATTACTCAATATTGTTGCACAATCTATTATCCTCAAGTTAATGGACAAGCTAAGGCATCTAACAAGAACATTCTCAAAATCCTACATAGAACTATGAGTAAGTCTGGTAGAGACTGGCATTTACAATTAAATCCAGCACTTTGGGCCTACAAAACAAGCATCAAAACACCAGCAGGAGCCAAACCATTTTCCCTTGTCTATGGCACTGAGGTAATATTACCTATTGAGGTTGATATCTCATCTTTGCAGGTATCTTTACAAGGTCTTGTTACTAACGAACAATACCACATTGATCAGGTAAATTCTTTAGACTTACTTGATGAACACAGGAAACAAGTGTTTGATCATCTAAAAGTGTACCAAAAATGCATGTCAAAAGGGTACAATAAAAAGGTCAAACCAAGAAACTTCCAAGTGGGGGATCTTGTTCTGAAAGAGAATCCTAAAACCTAGCCTAACAGAGAACATAAAGGAAAGTTTGAACCAAACTGGCTGGGACCTTATGTCATTACTGTAACTTTTGGGACTGGAGCTTATCAGCTAGCTACACCTAAGGGAGATGTTCTTCTTGATGCCATTAATACTCTACATTTGAAGTGGTTCTACGGTTGATGTCTAGCTAGCAAAGCCTGTGTAGTGAAAATCTCAGAAAATACCAAAAAAATCAGAAAATTGATCTTGAAGAAATCCAAAAATAGTGGAAAAAGTCTTGAAAAAAGGGTATCCTTGGTGAAAACCTGGAAAATAGGAGCCTTGATCTACAACAAAAATATTTAAAAAAAGCAAAAATAGCAAAAAAATTGAAAAAGAGAAAAAAGTACCTTGATGAAAACCTGGCAAACATGCATCTTAGTAGCAAAAATAGAAAGGCATCACTCAAACTCTGTGCTCTATCTATCAATGCAATGATGACACTAAACCTTCATACTTGCACCTGTGCTATTTGGTGACTCTGTTTCCTTACAAATGTCCTATCCTTGCTTGGGATTTGTCTGCATTTACGTCTGAGTGATAGTCATCCTGCACTGGGGGCATCTTTGCTAGCATGGTCAGTTTGCATATGCTAGGTTGTCCTAAGCATCTTATCTAGGTTAGTTCGCCTCTCAAAATGGTATTTCTCAATACTTGAACTTAAGTGTCACTATCACAAACCAAAGGTGTTTCTTCAACATCACCTACCTATAAAAGACATCAATCTAGTGTTTCTAAACATTACATTGGATTGCAATTGTTGACACAGTTAATCTCATATATACTCAGACATGAAAAAATATTGCTTGAATTCCAAATTCTGATTGATGAATCTCTACCATGCTTAAAAAATGAATTAACAGTCTCAAATACTGATTAAACACACAGTTTGATCTTGGCTTTATTATGATTCTTTTGTGTTCCCATGATGTTTCATACTAGGGTCATCTAAAGCGATTGTAAACTTTCTTTGATTGATTCTGAATTGATGATTGTTATATCTTCTGAGTAACTCCATGACGTCTATTTAAAGAAAAAGAGTCACAAAAGTGGGGGGCATAATATTTTCTTGGTTTTCTATGTATGGTGGTTGTTCCAAATGATCCTATAAATTTCACCTAACTTGGATGTTTATGGTAAGAGCTGCCAACATGAGTGGATATCCACACATATATCGATCCTTGTTATGTGTAAAATATGGTGAGGTTGAAACAATTTCCTTGTCTATTTTCTAAAAATCAGATTCTCACTATAAGTGTATGCTACATGATGTACCCAAGTATATAAATTTTCAATGTCATTATGGGTCACATATCTTACATTACACTTGAACAGAAACTGATTCTCAACATTAAAAGGAGATAACTAACTTGTCATCCTGGCTTCTATGCCTTGATGCCTGAGTTTATTTCTGACATTGCATACAAAACACATAGTATTCATACTTTCATAATACCAATGGTTATTAGTGGAAGTTGTACTATCAGGTGATGTTTGTTACAACAAATGCCCAATGATATTTTAATGCTAGAATGTATACAAATCAGTGACAGTCCTAGGATTTTGCATGTAGATGCATTTAGAGATTGCGTGATTCATTTTAAAAGAAAAACATAAAAATGACTTGAGCTTAAAATAAATTCTTGATTCATCCAAAATCCATGTTAATTAGATAATCAATGACCAAAATCTTTGATCTATCGGGAACAAAATCGACCTCACATTTTAAATCTGATTAACTTGGTAAAAGTGTGTTTTCTCTTAAACACACCTCCATTTCTTCACTTCTTATAACTGATTCTTTATTGATCTAACCACTCCATGCAAGTGATGCATCATTTCAATAGAGGGATTTTATTATTTTTACTTTGATTTCATTCCCGAGGGGGCATGATCACACTATAATTAATCAAATTCTTTCTCGAAACAACATTAAAGCAACTTCATCATCAAAATACTAAAGGCATGACATTTCCTTGACTAAGTCAGGACTATTTGATGGAAGGCTTCAGTTCTCACAAGATGGATATCTTATGTCTGCATATTCTCAAATCATTTTTAAGCTCCTGGCAGCTTCATACTGACTTTTCGTTTGATCGAGTTTGGAATTAGTATTATTAATTCTCAGACGACAACCAAGTTTAGAATTGGTATTTTTAAGATCTTTATTTATTGACCTTTTTTTGATAGAGTTCAAAGTCAATAATATCAGTCTTAGTTCAATCAAGTGTGAGACATATCTCATCAAACATTTCATTCAATCAAGGGCGAAATTCTCAAACTTTTTGAAGTCAACTTCAAGAAATTTCTTTGAATCAATGCGCTGCTCGCACATCTATTCAAAGAGGGGAAAATGTAACCATCCTAATTTGGCCTTCTCTGACCATAGAACCTATTTTCCCTAAGTTTGATCATACCCCCAATTATGTCAAAACAATTCTTCATTTTATTGGCATAATTCATTTAAATCATATTTAATCTCCTAAGTGATTTAATCACTAAATTACATTAATTGTATTAGCCAATCAAATCAAATCAATTAAATTCTATCAAAAAAAATCAAAAATATGGCTAAGCTAATTAATTAAAAGGAATTAATTAAAATCCTAATTACACCTCATCACTTGCAAAGTCATTCCCCTAGCCTAATTAATTTAATTAATTGGCTATAGTCCTGATTAATTATCAAAAGCAACCAAAAGCTTAAATAATTAATTTCCCCTATTATTGAATGAATATATTATTTATATAATTCAATTCATTAATATTCCCTTTAACCCCTAACCTAACCTATCTCAACCGCCTTAACCATGAGTTCAAACCTATCCCAACCTCTTCACCCATGCTAAGCCTAATTCTAATCTTAATCCCATCTCGACCCTCTTCCTAATGATGTCACATTCCTAATCTTTTGATTAGGAATTCAACTCATTCCTCAAAGTCAACATTCTCAAGCTCCTCTTCCCCAAAGTCCACTTTCTCAAGCTTGGACTTACACCCTCACCATGCCTCATTAATTCTCTCATAAATGCATCATTAATGCTTATACCATCACCATGCCTCATAAATGCTATCCCTTGTTAAGGCTCTTACACATGCATTTAATGGCCTTATCTCTCCTCTCACTCCTAATTTCTTCTATAAATAGAATGAGTTTTAATCTCAATGGGCCCTTGATTTTGGATTGTTGAAAGCATTGTTATGCTGTTGATATTATTAGAGATCTATATTACATTTTAGCTTTCTTATTATGAATTGTTATAATCTTCAATTTTAAAGCTCACAATGCATATTTCTTGTGCATATAGATTAGTTTCATTTAAATCTTTCATTCTAGGTTGTATATGTCACTGATAAGTGCATAATCTGAGGGAAATTATGGAATTTTCACACTCTTCCTAGATAGGAAGTAATAGGTCAATTTTAGCGATTGATATGCTTGCTAACTCTTGTTTTTCACTAATACAATGACTTAGTGAAGTGTTGTGTTGCAGTTAACAGGTACACAAAATAACACACACAATCTCAAGGAGTTTTGTATTCTTCAAATATGTTTGGGTTTCTCGAGCTTCAATAATTATAATTAAGTTTGTTGCTAACTTATGAAAGGGTGAAATGATAATTTTAAAGAACATTATTGAAACAATCAAGACAAGGTTCTCTACAATTGTTGGGATACCTGTCGACCTATTGGAGGCCTTTTGAATTTCAAACTTTTAAAATATTAAAAATAAAGCCCATTTTTAGGGGGGATAACAAAATAAGAGTTTGGTTGCAAATTTAGAGTGTGTCCTTTTTTATTTGAATTTAAAATGTGGTGTGGATGCATTTTTTTAGAATCAAGTCCTCATTTTCAAGGAGCTCAAATTCACATGTCTAAACTTCAGGTTTGGGGAAGAAGTTTTCAATTCCAAGTACACCTAAAAGAACAAATCAAAGGAGATAACTCAAATTTAAAATGGGGAAGAATTTTTTAATTCCAAGTACACCTACAAGAGCATCTATACTGAAGAGCATTAAATAATTTCTACACTGCAAAAATATTGGAAAGAGCATAAAGAGATAATCTATTAGAACTAAGATCATTTAAGTATTAACTATAAGGAACATAGTACTTGAGGAGGAGGTGAGTTAGGTAAATGTATACTCAAAAAAAATATATTACAAAATCGGTCAATTGGAATCCACCTTTTTCTTAAATAAAATATGTTGAACAATTGTTGTATCCTTTTTGTTAAATATCTCTTATGAAAGAAGAATCACATCCTTCAAGGACCGGGGAGTCTTCTTGACCTTTCCAGTAGGAAACATGCAAACCATTTCTATTGTCTCTCATTCAAAGATAATTAATTAAGTGGTTTTGCAGTTTTATTTTGAAGTGCATTGCTCAGATGAGTAAAGTGCATAAGAGAATGATAATGAGATCAATAAATATGAAAAATATAAAGTTTGTTTAGAAAATTATTAAAAAATACCAATTCAACATATAACCCTTCCAACCTAATGGTCTTAATGTTTATCCAATAAGAGATTTATGTTCCTTCATTATAATCTAAACTCATACGCATCGACAAGAAATAAAATTGTACTACACAAACTAAGCCAACTCAATTTTCTAAATGGTTATCCATCCAGAAATTAATGTTCCATCAGTGTGCACTAAAATCATATGCATCGACAAGAAATAAAATTGTACTAGATAAATCAAGCCAACTCACTTTTCTAATTGTAAAGAATTTCAGGAAATCAAGAATAGCCACACAGTCCAAGTATCCACAAAAGGTTACTATCCAAGAATCCTTGAAGACACCTAAATAAGTTATGGGTATTTTTATGACATTTGCCAACAAATCAGAGACCAATTTGATAGAGTCATAATATATTTTACATCTAAAAAAAATTAAAAAGGAGTAGAGCATAGATTTACAATTTGGGATTTCAAATGTGGTTCTTAACAATTAAAAGAAAATGTATATACAACTAACTAATCAAATTTAGTTATGGGTGAGTTTTAGTTGTAAGAAAATCCATACTAGTTTTACATCTACAAGAAGTTGAAAGATAACAGAAACTTAGATGTATAATTCAGGGATGCCTATGGCAGTTCTCAAGAAATGACACACATAACTCAACAAGTTCAAATTTGGATTAATTTTGAAGCATACAAAATCCATACCAAATAATACATCTACAAGAAGTTGAAAGAAGACCAAAACGCATAGATGTTCATCTTTTCCCCCCTTATTAGTTGTTATTCCCTTTGCTCGTGATCTCAATGTATGCCTAATCCTATGTTGATGTACATGGGGGTCCTCTGCAATAATAAATAACTGGGATAAATCAAAAACATTTTATTCTGTAGAATTAATTAAGCTATAAGAAACTGCCCCTACTATTCTAATGGGCAAATAGTAGGGCTCATTGTGCATGCATGTGAACCTGTAGGGTGGGCCCCTACTATTCTATGCTCGAGGATATAGTTGCTTCATAATTTGCGCTGGAAAATAGAATAGAGAATAGTAGGGGCCCTCTTCACCGCAATATATTATCGCTCCCTGGAGGCAATATAATTGAGCCCTCCCTATAGGAAATATACATTCCCTCCCACCCAACCAATAATCTATTTGGGGGCCCAAACAATAATCTGTTTGGGGGCCTGGCCGGGGTAGGGGTATGTGCCCCCTTCTATATTATTGTAAAAGTATTTCATTAATTTAAAGAACATAACTATGGCGATTCTTACTTGATCTGGCCTCATCATTTTTCAGATCATTTTGTTTGGCCTCAACCTCAACGTGCTCATGAACACCGACCTCTAGATCCTCTAGCATTGCAATACAAAATGTTACATTAATCCAAACACCAATTGTAATTAAATTTGTATTACAACACCAATTTCAATTTAAGATGTTTACTTGTATTAATAATTACATATAAAAATTTGAATAGAAAATGTATACCTCCACCACTGGGATACACATCCGAACATTCATCATGTGCAGGTTGTACACCACAATTGGGAGATTGCATTCCAATGTCATGCGCATTGTTATCATTGCTTTCTTATTGAAAATAAATATAGTCGCTTTATGTTGGAACTTAACATCAAATAGACTAATTGGTAAATTATTCAATTTGAAATAATTTTCATTTAGCTTATCTACCTATGAGATAGATCCATCAATATAGCCTTATGCATTCAATTCTCATATTTCCTTCAGCCACGTCTTTATAGCCTTGATGGAAGCCAATTCTCCTGTCATCTTTTGTGAGCGGTCTATTGAACTCAGAGGCCTGCATTTTTGCTTGGTATCATGTTTTTTTTTTGCATTGTTTCATCAAAACAAAATTATTTGCATTTTATAGATATATTGATATGATTTTTCATTTACTAATACTTACAACTCGTGTGGCAAGTTTTGAATAACCACCAGAGCCGAGATTGTGTTGCCCATGCTTTTGTCATCTTGCCTTAGTTTCCTTTGATGTGTCACTCAGTCTATGAAATTTTTTAAATATGTTAGATTATATAAGTATAAAGAGTAATTAGTACATAATTACATTCTTAACAATATCACATACCTTCTTCTGACATCTAGTGGTGTATTTCCTTTTTCCTTTCAATTCTCTCATTCGCATCCAAAATCAGATTCTGCCACTCATCCTCAGGAATGAAGGGGGGACAATCACACTTCAAGTTATTCTATAATTTTTTCCTATACATTTACCTTAGATACTTCATATATAACCCATATTTCTCAAGGAGACTATTTTGATCGAATGCGCGAGCTCCAAAAAACTTGGTCATATTCTCTATGAGATCATTCTTTAACTTTTATCTTGGTTATTCCACCTTTTAAGAAAAAAAAACCTGTTATATTCATAAATGAACTGAAGTTACCTTTATTATAGTTTAATAAATAGATCAAAGAAAAACTATCCTAGCAATGATACAAAATAAAAAATAGTGGATTGGGGTTTTAGCTTGGATATGATATTCTACCAATTACGTATGGTGGGCCCGAATATTCGCAAACACTCATCATTAAGTTTTCTATAAAAAACATCATTCCCTGGAAAAAAATCATAGGATCATTAGTCAAAAAGGAGTGATCAATATGTAAATTAATATTACACTATATATAATAATAACTTTAAACTACCTGGAACCTTCGCTACTTTTAAGGGAACGATTTCTTCGTCGCTCATGAGAAATATGCAATCCTTCACCATTCTCATACTAGCAATACAGGTACATCTAGGAAATGACATTGCATCATCATGTGTTGCATCTCCTAGTACATAAAATGAATCCATTATGAAATTACCCTAAGAAAGAATAATTCAAGGGAAATAAACACATAACAAGGAGAGAGAAAAAGATGGAACTATGTACCAATAGGTGGTGCAGTATTGTGTGTCTTCTTGTTGTGTGTTGTCAATATTGTAGTTAGAAATACATCTATGGGTGTCCTCATCTAAGGAAGTGTTGCCACATGATCATTGACATGAGCTGAAGAATAAGATTGATGGAGTATAAAAGAACCATGGACTAGCATGGACAAGATTGTTAGAGCATAAAAAAAGATTGTTAGAGAATATAGTCATTGATTATGATCATTCCTATATATTAAGTGGAGAAAACAAGTGGGGGATATAACATGCAATATACCTAGACCACCTGCAGTACCCTAATCATGGCCATGAGGTTCAAAATTATTCAAAAAATTTGTAAAAACAACAGGTATGTATTTTAGTTAATGACATAATAGAGTATAAAATAAAAACCATTATTGAACTTTTGTTATAATTAAAATTTTCATTAATACTTACCCTCAATTTTTTTTCTCGGTGCATAAATTCATTCACCCTCTCTTGTGACTCAGGAATTTAAGGGTATACGGATGAAAAATAAAAAATCCCATTTATAATTTTGTGCAAACACATTTT
Source organism: Thuja plicata (assembly GCA_018584345.1). Taxonomy (NCBI): domain Eukaryota; kingdom Viridiplantae; phylum Streptophyta; class Pinopsida; order Cupressales; family Cupressaceae; genus Thuja; species Thuja plicata. The sequence goes on along the minus strand of MU226964.1, from coordinate 1,197,813 downwards.
AATTGCACCGATCAGGTCATCGAATTGTGCAAAATCACTAAATAGTGAGTCCTCATCAAAGGTGTCCTCATGAGGGACTACAGGTTCCTTTCCCTTTGTCTGAGCATTTGTGTGTGATAACAATATTATTAACACTATCAAAGTTACTCCAAAATAGTCAAGAAAAGAACATAATGAAATTACATTTTTCTTCTATCTAATATGTACAACTACAATGAAGTTTATCTATTAGGTAGAAGAGCCGAGTGTATCATCATTTTCCCTTATATGTGGCTTCTCTATGTGGCCCTGTGACAAAGATCAAATTTAAAAATGTTAGCAAAAAAACTTTATAATAAAATGGTGTGTTGGAGTCATTGATTGGAGGTTGGTTTTGTATGCGTGATTTTGGGTACCTGTAGTTACAAACACACACACTTCAACGAACCATTACAAGGTTATCATATTAGAAAATCACAAAATCATAATACGGAAATGATCTAGGCTAACCGAAATTGGCTCATTTCCTTCTAGTAGGCGAGAGTTTGAATCTTGCTCTCAGGTCATTGCAAGAAACAATGACTACACCAGATCCTATAGGAAGGATTTAAAGAAAGCTAATGATGATTAATCTACATGAATATGAAAATGCAAGATTGATCCCAAGGTAATTAGATTATTTTTATGACACCAATTTGAAATGTTTTTGTTCTTTTTAAAGCACCAAATTGAAATGTACTCTAGATTATGGTTTGCATGATTGAAAGTAAACTAACAATTATTCAATCAAAAATATATGAAATGCTAAAATGCTTGAAAGCTTAAGAAATCAAAACTGCATAATAACAATAGCTAAAAAATGGGATCCTTTGTGAAGGAAATGAAGCTCTCTTTTATAGAAAATCTCTCCTAAATCGACATTCAAGATTAGAGGAAATGAGTAGCTCAGGTTTGATTTGAGGAAGCACAATCCATGTGCAAGTGATTTGATTGGTCGAAAGATTCAATCTTTTTGGAAACTTCCAAATTGTTTTCTATTAACAACTTTGTTTCCCAAAATGAGAAAAGATAATAATAAATTAACTGAATAAAATAGATTTATTTCCAATTCAAAAATCAATTGATCACATCATATAGATTTTTAAAGATTTAATTGATTTTAAATGCACATTTTAATTCAAAAATCAGTTGATGACATCATATGCATTTTTAAAAATTTAATTGATTTTAAATGCACATTTTGTTTTTATTAATTAATTTAATTCCTTTTTAAATTTTATTGACAATTTAGTAATTTTATTTAATTAATATATTTGAATATCAATTAAATAATTAACTTAAGGTTTATTTGCCAATATATTGTATTTTTAGGAATTAATTAATAAGTATGATGATTAATTAGGACCTAGGATTTAGGTCAGATTAGCTTGAAATTGATGAATTGTCTGTTTGGTTTAGGACTTAGAATTATTAAGATTAGGGTTTCTTAATATGAGACTCAGATTAGGGGTCTAGGTTTTAGGTGAGCACTTTTAGGTCATTAAATTTACCCCCATTTGAATTGATGTGCAATCAGCGCATTGATTCAAAGGCCTGTTAGCGAGAAGACCTAGAATAGTTTGATTTGAAGCAATGAAACCATGATTTTGAAGAAGACCAACTTTGAGATTAGTTGGACGAAGATCGATCAAAAGATATAAAATAGAATGCTCAGCTTGATTTGAAGCGATGAAACTAAACATCTGTCAGGAACTCTTAAACCTTTTGATTGGTTTGAACGAATAACTAGTTTGATTTGAAGTGATGAAACTGATTACCTTTAAGTGATTTGAATATCAAGAAAATTGACTTGATTTGTAGAGATGAAGCCAATCTAACCAATCTATCTAGTTTCAATAATGAATAGCCCGTATAAGACCGATATTGTCTAGTTTCGAATGTATTCACCACTGTATAAGACCATTGATTAGGTTGTCTTTGATTTTTAGATGATCTCAACATGATTTTATGTGATGAAGCTGAGATGCCCCAAGGGATGGGTTTTTTTTGAGGATGTGATCACCGGAGTATTGATGTCCTGATCCTGTCCCCTCAGGAGCGAAATCGAAATATGGCTAGGTGTCCCTTAGATGATAAGAAATTTGATTGATAATATAATCCAATAAGAAGCTCATCTGATTAGAAATAGGTCCCAAGCGGTTAGGAAAAAAGATGTACTTGATGGGAGGTCTTGTTTGACCGAGATTGACCAAAAGCATGCTAAGAGGATTGATTAGAAGAAAAACATGAGAGATCTTCATTGGTTAGAATCTAGAGAGACTGATTGTGCAAGCGATCAGCTGTAATTGACTGAAATAGTCAATTATAAAAAATCACAAGTAAAATGATTTCAGATTTCGATTTCGATCCTGAAAATGGAATCAGGATGGTCAAATTAGTCAAGGGTTTCATTTTCATGCCAATCAACACATAACTAACCACTTGGCAAAGGGAAGATTGATCAATGAGAGCCTTAGATCCTTCACATTGGAGAGAAATATCAATACTATACAGATTTCAACACCATGTAGATGCAAGACTAACATGAATGAAATCTAGGATGTAGTCACTGAACCTTTATCTTTGAAATTTTTCATCATCGAGTGTTTTTGGAACATCGAAGTCGATACATTCCTTATTGGTTCCACTGTGACCATAAGAATATGAATATGACTTTCATTGGGTAAGATATGAGAAAATAACGTAAGAAGTGGGACACAAAAGCCGAGATGACCTGAACATTGTTTATAGTTTATGTTTTAAGAGTACACCAGGATCGAGGAATTCAAAGAAAAGATAACCATGAGTGCGATCTTGCATAAATAAATAGAGAAATAATAGTCAAGGGTATAGTTCAGACCTCACCTTGGTGTGCAAGTAAACAAGATCAAGGGATGTGAGACTTTTCACCCTTATTGCAAGAGCTCTTATCACATACACCCAATTTATTTGACTTTGTTGGATCATCAGGACCACACCAACAAGCAGTAGACAAAGAAAAGATTAATAAAAAATCAATGAAAACAGACAGCATACAAAGAGAAGTTCAGTATACTTCATCCAATTTCAAAGTTTTCAGATGTGTATGTGTATGAGGTGTTGAGAAACACCATCGTGCTTGTGAGCGCAATGTGTTTGAGTGCTATTGATCTTTTCTTTACATTTGCGGTATCTAATGTGTGTTAAGAAACACTTTTGATTAGGGTGTTGAGAAACACTTATTTGTGTGAGTAGCAAGTTGTTCTTTAGAATTGAAAATATTACTGACTCTGGTCTAATCCAAAGATGTGATATGATTGGGGACCCATGCCCCTAGTAGAAAATGGCAATGACTAAATTGAGTCATAGTGCAAGGACAAAGCTGATTTGATTTCCCCCAGACCATGAATTTGAATTAGTTTCAATTCAAGAGGGTTCTCAGAAGAACCAGAGTGTTCATTCTCAAGCAAGATCACCTTTATTTTCCCCCAATGTCTAGAAAGGTTTAGTACATTGCAGATGGATTATAAATTTGATGGATGAAGAGGGTGAATGCAACCCTCAACGAAAGTCTCCTCAAGATCACCCAAGCTAGGGTAAAAAAGAGTATAGAAATGTAGGCTCATGGAGCGGCGTTGGATAGCATATAGGATAATGACCTGATGTCATGAAAAGAATGTAGTCCAAAATAATAGACATGTCAAGAGACTCATAAGAACTTGTTTTTTCAATTTTTATCAAGACCAAGGATTCAATTAGATAGGATAGTGATGGAATAGCATGATCAGGATAAGGGACAATTAAGGGTATAAGTGGATGGTTTGGAGTATGGAAGGTATTCTCAGAGATAGGAAGGATAGGCTTGAGATAAGAAAGATCACAATAGGGTGACATGGATGAGAGAAATTTAATAGGCTAATGGAAAGGATAATGGATGTCAAGATGCATAGTGCTCATGGATAGGCTTAACCTTGTCAAGACCACTGGAAGGAACATGGATTCTCATGAGATAACTATATGTAAGATATGATAGATAAGATGACATGGAAGGGACTTGCCCCCAAGTGAACAGTTCTAGTAGGAGGAATTACACATGACCCCTATTTGCCAATTTTTCATCATGGTACTTATCCAAGGTGCCACAAGAAGTGACTTTTACCATAGGATGGATTGATTTATCTTTACTTTTTCTACCAAGGTGCCTGTTTACCAGGTTTTCACCAAGGCACTTTTTCTCTTTTTTTTTTCTACTTTTGATTTTATGGAGGAACTTAAGCTTCTTTCTCTTTGGATAGTGCTCCTTTGAAAGATATGATATGATGGACCAAGGTCATTGAAAGTATGCTCAAATATGCTGATAGGGTGATGGTAGAGAAGAATGACTTGGAGGATAAGGAAGATGGTAGCCAAGGATTTATGTGATGGATTGGATAAAAGGAATAGAAGGATATGTGATGGATGGGTAGTAGGTAGGTGTGGGATAGTAGATAGAGTATTGAAAGGTTTGTGTAGAGGTAGATGGAAATGGTGATAAGATAAACATTGATACACCCCTTGAAGGGTAGTGGACAGATGGAGGAAAAATGGATGGAATATATTGAGGTTTTGATCTATGAGCTGATATGGATCTTGGTATACAAGGACCCAAGATGGATGTAGAAGAGGGTGAAGTATTCAAGGTAATGGATTTTGGGACATAACGACCCAAAATAGAGTAGAAGATGGGAGATGTTTAGATAGAGATGAAGTGGAAGACTTTGGAAGCTTGGATGCCAACTCTGACTTTTCCTTTTTGTTCAAGTCTTTTAAGAGAGACTCGAGGACCCACATAAGTTTTGATTTTATTTTTGTATCCAAGTCCTTTAGAAGAGACTTGGGAATCCACATGGATTTTGATTTTGATTTTCTTTTGGATGATTTAGAACACAATTATTCCATGATGGATTTAGGAACCCATATTTTCTTTGATATTATTATTTTCTCAGTGGACCTTTGTGGTCTCTTGAATATTTCCTTTTTCTTTGTAGTCACATATCGATTAGATTGGACATAGTGATCTTCATATGGAAGTGGATTCTTGTATTTTTAATTTCTTCATTGCACATCCAAATTACTTCCAAAATTCATTGGGAGTGTGGATGAATAGGACCGATATAGATAGTTCATATGGATTGGTTGATAGGGAGAGTTCAAGGATGTATGTCTTTGTTGATCTTGATAGGGGATAGGGTAGGTGGATGAAAAGCTAGTAGTGATAGGAAGTAGTGGATGGAGGGATATAAGGAACCAATATAGATGGAAGGTTTGATGGTTTCAGCTTTGGGATATAAGGACCAAGGATGGATTTGGAGGATGGAGAAGGATGATGCTTACATTTGAATGGAGTGAGATAAGGTGTGGAAGGGATATCAACATCTTTAGAGTGAGCTTCTTGGCCAAGGATCTTCTCATCATTTAAATACATCTTTATATCAATCGATTCATGAGTAGCTTTGATAGGAGCAATTGAAGCCTAAGGCAATTTGTTGTTCTACAAGGGATTTTGAGGAATGATGGTTTCTGGATATGGAATAATATGACAAGGGGATAATGGGATGCTCTAATCTTGAAAAATATCGTTAGATGGTGTACAAAGGGTACTTTTCTCTTGATTTTTAGTAGGATCATTAGAGATGGTGGAAAGGATATCTTGATCTTGCTTGGGTGATGGAGAGGTATGTAGGTCTTGAGGTGGAGGGATATCTTCTTAGAAGAAATGGAAGGGGATGATAAAATCATCATGAGGCTCTTGAGATATGTGACTTTTTTCAACCATTGGATAAGGATGGACGGTATCTCGATCTTGATCATTATTGATATTTATTTCTTCACACTTTGGATTGTGCTCTTATCATGGAGCCACTTCTAAAGATGAGGTATGAGTTTTAATCTGCATGAGGGATTTTTGAAAGGCTAAGAAGTATAATTTTGAGTAGGCATGATAGTCGTTTAAGCACATGGAAGCTTTGGGTATATGATCTTTGAAGCCTGAGAAAGACTTGCAGTCATATGTTGAATAGCTTGGATCTGTTTTAGAGGTAGTCCTTGAAGGTAGACATAGTCATCATTAGGCAACTCATTCTTTGATAGAGATGGTGTGGTTGGTTGTGAAGCATTAAGAGATGGAGGAATGGTGGAAGAAGTAGATGTGATATGTGAACCATTGCTAGACATGGATTCTTGATATTGACCATGCTTGAGATTAGATGAATGATTAGGAATTTCCAATTCGATTATGCCATCATCTATGAGATCTTGAATTTTATGTTTCAACTCATTGAAAGATGAAGTTTTATGCTCATTGTGTTGATGATATGCACAATATTTACTCAATAATTTTGATCCACATGATGTGACTTGAGGTAATGTGATGAGATCATGCTCAAGAAGTTCTTCTAATGCTAATAAATAAGATTGTCCCAAGGGAGTGAAGTCCCTCTTGCATTTAACCCAAGGTTTTTCTTTCATGAGGTTAATAATCCCTTTGGAGGGAGACTTCATGGTGTTTTCAAGAGCTTCTAGATCTTTGGAGACACTCTCTTGATCAAGTATAGGATTCCCATACCAAGATTTCTCCATGTTGGAAGGAAGTGGAGAGATGTGAGAATCATGATCATATAGAAAAGGATAGGTTGATCTTAATGAGGATTTGTTGGATGGTGTATAATTTTTCCCCTTTAATTCCTAGAGTTCAGATTTCAAAGTTTGAAGTTGTTTTGATAAAGCTGCCATAAGAATCGTTGCATTCTCATTGTTAGGACCATAAGGTTTAGCCCATTTTCTTTTAGATATTGTAAGATTGTCTTGATGCGCTTTCTTAGAATATTGAAGAGAAGGTATGATGAATCAAATGATTGCTTGATAGATGCTGAAGTGATATCTAAAGTGCTAAATAAGTTCAAGGCCAAAAGACAAAAGAGATAAAGTCCAATTGAGAGAGAGAAGCAATGACTCTGATCTTCAGTCAAGGTTAATGAACCTACTCTCACAAATTAGGATAAGGACAATGTGGACAAATATGATACAGATAACAAGTCACTTGGACTAGCACAACAAAGTCAGATTTTAAAACAACAAGCGAGTCAGATTGTCAACAGATTGGAGTCAATGACAAAGTAGTAATTATTTTGTGTGAACACAGATTTTGTGAAAATTTGGAGATAACCATCATGATAGAATACCGATTTGGATAGCAAAGGACAAATTTTTAGAGTTTTGACACTAGATGCAGAAACTTCCAAGACAAGAGTTTGACAGTTTCACATCTAAGAGTACAGGTTTTGAGTTGTTGATTGTTTTGACGTTCGTTTTGATTTTTTTGGTGTTTTTTTTTATTGTTTTGGTGTCTCTTTTGATGTTTCACTCATGCAAGACACATCAAGAAGAATTATTACTGTAAAAAGAATAGACACACCACAACCTAGGTAAGCCAGGGCAATATCTATTGAATTCCCACTTGAACCAAATTTTAGCCACTCCTACTCATAGCGGTCAACTTAGAAGCTTGGAGGCACAGGATACTCCTTATAGTGCACTCACTTCTCAGGCACACCAAGCTTCGAATCCCAAGGGTAATCATTTCCCAAGGGAACATTGTCTCTACTAAGAGCTATGAAAATATGGGACATCTTAGTCGGTCCCAGACCTTTCGTGCTAGTAGATAGAAGGATTTTTTGTCAGTAGAACAAAGTTTTTAGTCAGGGCATTCATTTAGGTGGCTAGACATGTGATAGATTAGCCCTATTAAGGAGGCCTCCCAGCCTCTAGAAGTTAAGTTGTGTAGGTTTTTATGCACTGCGAGGGTACTGAGGGAGATCTTCTATCAGCATAGAGAAATCAACACCTGTTCACTGTGAGATTAATCACAATGACATTTTTTATATACCGGTTTGGAAGGGCTTGGATTTAGCCTATTATCAGTTTGGAAATCCCTCTCACCTGCTCTGTTAAAGCTCTTGGGAGGTAGCCATGATAAAATATTTTCATGAATTTCTCTTTCACACAAGATCTGCGAAGGCGAGGAGAGAGGATACATTCATTTAATTATTTTAGATTACAAATCTAGAGAACACTTAAAACACATAAGCAAAGTGATTCTTTTTAAGCACCAAATCTAAAGTGTTATTTAATTACAAAACACAAACATGATAGTTTTGGAAGACACGCAAAGTATTCGACAAGCGTTCTGCATCAAACTCATTAAAAGTTTATGATTTTTTCTTCATTTATGATGTCCTACAAACCATTGTTAGGCTATAATCAAAAGATAAGCATCAAGAACAACAAAGCCAAAGATTGGTCAGCATTACAAAAATTAAAAAATCATCAATTTGATTGCATATTTAGAAAGTAGATGAAAAATCATGCGCTTTATCAAAAAATTAAACTCAAAATTATTACTGTATGAGCCCAAATGAGGCTTTGAAAGCTGCAAAACAGAGGATTAGACATGTATAGTGATCAAAATCTACAATTTCTGATAAATCTGGAAACCAAAACTAGAAACTAATCCCATCCCAGTAATCTTTAGGAAATTATACCCAAAATAAAGAAAAAAATATTCTTGAAAAAAGGACTAAAAATGAGCAAGTTATGGCACTCTGAAGATAGACTCCAAAATCAAAACACTAAATGGTGAGGGTAGAGAATTTTCAACCTCTGCTGATGTCAGCAAATGAATGTGTTAAATTTGATAGTTTCCTGGCTATCATAGAAGGTCATGCAGAATGATGGTTTGACGATCGTGAAATTTAACATAGTAAAAAATAATTTGTTTTTCAGATTTTTTTTCAAAAAATTTGCCTCGCACTACATGTAGAAGGTCGTATGACCTATTTGGGTAAAAGCATTTTTTACCACAGATTTGACTTTCGTTAGATATGGGCGAGTTTATATTTTTTTTCAATTGAAACGATGATCCAGACATGATGGTGCAGTCAGATTTGGCTCAAAAAGAGATGTGGGTAAGATTTGGCTCAAAAGGAGGTTCGAGCCCCATGGTGGGCACCAGAAATGTATTCATGAATTTAGATAAGTACCTACAGCTGCAAACACACACACTTCAATGAGTATTTATGTGGTTAGGAGGTTAGAAAACATGAAATCAAAATGCAGTAGACAGCTACACTAACCGACACCGACCCATTGCCTTCTAGTAGGCAGGAGTATAGACTTTTCTGTCAGGTCATCACAAAGTCCAGTGACTACACACTATTCTAAATGAAGGATTTTAAGTCTATAGCTAAATTATCTAAATGATATGTAGATGCAATTTGTTGTTAATCCAAGCTAATTAAGAATTCATTTTAGAAGCACCAAATGAAATGTGTAAGATTCATTTTAAACCCAAAATCTAATGTTCTCTAAATTATGAGTTTGCTTGATTGAAAGTAAACTAACAATTATTCAATAAAAAAGCTATGAAATGCTAAAATTCTTGAAAGCTTAAGAAATTAAAATTGCATAATAACAATAGCTAAAATTGGGATCCTTTGTGAAGGAAATAAAGCTCTCTTTTATAGAAAATCTCTCTTAAATCGACGGTCGAGATTAGAGGAAATGAGTGGCTCAGATTCAATTTGAGGAAGCACAATCCATGTGCAAGCAATTTGATTGGTTGAAAGATTCAGTCTTTCTAGAAACTTCCAAATTGATTTTCAGTTTACAGCTTTGTTTCCCAAAATGAGAAAAGATAATAATAAATTAACTAAATAAAACATATTTATTTCCAATTCAAAAATCATTTGATGACATCATTTAAAGATTTAATTGATTTTAAATGCACATTTTGATTTTATTAATTGATTTCATTCCTTTTCAAATTTTATTAACAATTTAGTAATTTAAATTAATTAATATATTAGAATATCAATTAAATAATTAACATTTTAATCAAGTATGATGATTAATTAGGACCTAGGATTCATGTTAGATTAGCTTGAAATGATGAATTGTCTATTTGGTTTAGGACTTAGAATTATCAAGATTAGGATTTCTTGATATGAGACTGAGATTAGGGGTCTAGGTCTTAGGTGACCACTTTTAGGTCATTACAGGTTTAAATGGTGCATAATACATACCTGCACCCCCATAATAGTAGCTTTGTTTGTATCTATGTAATTCAAATTGTAATCGATAAGAAGCTCTTCCCCTGCATGTATTTATTTTATTGCACATATCAATACACAATTTCCCTCGCACGCCTGAAATATGCAATTGGATTTCTTAATAGTTGACCCAGGTCATGTACTATTTATAAAACTTGCAATATTCTATGTTTCTTTTGGCCTTTTGTAAATGTATATAGCCACTCTTTTACTTTTATTATTGTCTTTATATAATTTTTTGAGAGTGCACACCTACGCATACTTCTTTTTTATTTAACATTATGCATCCAACTTTTGTAATCATAACAAGGTCTAACAAACTCCATCAATTCATCAACCTTGTTGTAAGAGAAATTTATGTCATCTATGGAAAATAGGCCCAAACCATGTAATGCTGATGGTTCTATGCGATATATCCTCTCGTTAACACAAAAATAAGTGTTTATTGGAGGAAGATCCTTGGGTACCCATTATTTCTATAGATGTTCATACCTCAAGGGCACCTTGATGTTGCCTTTCGTCTCATCATAAGAACATGACCCCCCTTGAGCAAGGAAAAATTTCATGCCTTTATTCTATTTATTTCTAGTATTTTGACCCCTAGTTGATCTCCCTATTTAGACCTACTACATAGCTCACTTTTGTCTTCTATTCCTATATTTCCCTCACTTGAGGAAGATACATATGATAAATACCTAATTTCTAATACCTGCACTCCATCAAATGAGAGAGATAGCTATTAATGAGAGAGATATTTTGCAAATGGGAGAGATATCTTACAGGACATTAATCTTACTTTTGATAATTGTATTAAATAAAATATCTCTATAGGGTGTATTGACTTATACTTATCGATCTATGAGACTGTGTGGGATGCTCATGAATGGGGTTTAGGTTCATGCATATGTAATTTAATCATCTTATGTTAGCTAAAAAATTCATGATATATATACTCAATATTACATAGTAGACAACATGAACAATATGAAGTCATCATAATCATTGTATTTTTTTTGTATTCTTTACCATTACTTTATGTTCTCTATAAAGGACCCTCAAAAGAAGCTAGGTTGACCATGTCTATAGTCAATTACCTATTTCCACAAGGGTGGCAGCATCGCACAAAATATTTACATGAAATCAGCACCAACAATAAATACATAGGTATCACATCCATCGTAAGTATCACATATGAATTAAAAACATTAAAACGTACATCATGAATTATTTATGTAATGGCATTGGAATTCAGTACATAATGAATAAAATATGTAACCATATAAGTAAAATATATTTCTATCAAGAAATCAATATTAAATAGATTAAGTATTGATCGCATAACTCTACATTTCATTCATGTCATTGATGTTCTTCTTCATCCAACTCATGACCAACATCATCACCACCACCACCACCACCACCACCACCATCATCATCATCATCATCATCCTCATCATCATCATCATCATCCTCATCCTCCTCGTCATCATCGTCATCATAATCATCATCATCATCATCATCATCCTCAGTAGCAATATCATTGTCATCATCTTCTTCTTCTTCAAGAAAATTTATGTCAAGAACATCATCAAGTAACTATCGATTGTGATCATCATCAGCATCATCTTCTACTTCTTCAGTATCTTCTTATTCCATCACACTATACTTTATCGACATTTCTCTTCGATCATGTCTAACAAAAAATGACCCACCCAGTTTATGTGGAACCTTTGAGAAAAATACCTACTCACATTGGCTTCGAATAACGTAGGTCTCATCCCCAACTGGCTCAAATGACCTTGTAATAACCATTGTAAATCCATTATAATATTCAATAACAGTTCTATTAGGATCATTTTGATTAAGTTGTAGCATGTACCATTTGACGATGAAGATAACTAATTTGAAGGAACTAAAGTCACACTCAAGTATATCATCCAAAATTTCATAGTATCAATTTTGAGACTCTCAAATATATAAGTAATTTCTAGATGAAATATTAGTCACCTAAAAAATTGTAGTTATCTCAAGATCACAATTTTTCTTCATGTCATCCAACTTTCTAATGCAAAATTTATGGCCATTGTAGAACATAGCCTTGTGGTGTTTGACCTGAAATAATAAGTCAAACATGTAAAATTATTGCATCATGAGTTCATAAACATACGAGTGATTAATAACTTTATACATACCTGTTTATCTCTTAAACCATATGCTAACTTCATTTCCCTTTGTGTAACTTTGGAATCTATATTACGATGAGCTTCTTTAACCAATGAAGACACACCTTCCCATATTAATGTGTGACCAGAATCTTAACATCATTCAATCCATATCGTCATCAATCAAGATTGTTTGCAATATATAAATATAGTGTATCTCACTCTTGGCCAACTATACAAAAAATAAATAGATGACTTACATCTTATTTATTTTGAAGATTAAGAATTAATTAACTAAAATAAAATCTTATAATTAATTACCTATCACTTTCCTCAATCTCCCTTTCCCTGTCAAGTACTCCCCTTTCAAAAATTTTAATGGGGTCAGGATCCCAAATGCAATGTACATGGATATTTTTTGCAAACCTAGGAAGATATTGAGTAATGTACACCATACTCTGGTATATAATATATCCCTCCACCATAGAACCCTCATGATGTGCTCTTTGTCGAACAAAAACCTTCAAATATTTAAAGTGCCTCTCACCCATCCACATTGACCTAGTGTGTACAGGTCCACACAATTCAAGTGTTTACAGGTCCACACAATTCAATCTCCTCAACTTGGTGTATGAGGTAGTGTTCTTGTTCACTGAAAATATTTAAAGGTAGACACTTTATTTTTTCACACATTAGATGATTAATTTTTCTCTTCCAATATTTTATATCTTATTTATGGATTTATTTAGATGAAAATAACCTACAAGAGATTCAAGATACAAAAATATATAAATAAGATATTTTACAAAATAATATACAATATATAACATAACAAGAAAAATAAATTGTGAATATAATAAATATATACAACAAATTAAACAAATATCCTTTCTTACCTCATGTATTTTCCATGATCATATATCACTTATTTGATGTTATTGTCAACATTCTTTGAGAGAGATAGAGGTAGCACATACTGCAAAAATTGTAAACTAGTCATTTCATTCTTTTCTAACATAATACAATGAAAAGTACATGTAGTTTACAAATATATTTTAAATATTTTAAAAGAACATGAATTACCTTGATCAAGGTATGTCAATCATGCATTTTCATCCCTGACCCAAATTCACTTTTCTTAAATATGATATTGTTTATGTTCACAACAAATCCTATGGAAAATCAAATTTTTTGTATGACTTCTTTTATAGCATTTCTTTGTTGGTTTGTTAACAACCAAGGAAGGGATCTTATATTAATCTGGCCTCCATTTCTATTTGATTTAATTGAATTCTTCATTGCATGATTGGATTCATGAATCTCACCACAAATTTTGACATTTTTTTCTTTGTCACGCCTTCTGTTAGGGTTTTTTCTTGCAGGGCCTCTAAAAATGCTTGAACACCTAAATAAATCTATGACTCCCAATGCCTTTGATACTTTGAATCAAGCAAGAGAAAACACTAATTGATGAGGTATTTTGATAACACTGGGGATACCAATTATCACCTCCTTCTTTTTTGAGATCCACTGACTCAGGCAGGTTTTACCTATGATTGATTACTGACTTGACAGTATCTTTAGAGTGGATTTTACTTATGGGCTGAATGATGTGTTCTTATATGGATATATAAATGACAATGCAAATAACTATGATTATTCTGAGGAAAATCATGACAATCCAAATCATTATCTTTATGATGAAAGACAACAACATAATAAGGAATTTCATCTTTCTTTGCTTTTACAATTCTTATGAATTTAGGAGGAATAACCTATTTGATTTACTCTTTAAGTAATCAACAAAATCCAACTGTATTCACTGTGAATACAATTGATTTTACATATACACTCTGAAGGTAATTGATTTTGAATAGTATTGGATATTTTGGATGATGATGGATTACCTAACAAATTCCTAGACCAGTGCCTATCCTTGGGCTTATAGAATCAAAAGATATAAATTCACAGAGATATATAAACAACAATACTGTAGGATGCCTTACAACCTACATACAACTTAGATAAAGTTCCTTGCAAACTATCCTGTCACTTCTACAATAGTGTATCAAATCCTCAATCAATGTTGTACTCTCTGAAACTACTCACAAAGTTTAACTCTCCCCTTAGAAGAAACTTGCAAATAATTAGATAGATACCTTATAGCCAATATGTTTAACATGCCTTACAAATTAAACATAAAATAGTACATACAATAAGTAAAGAGACAACAACAATGTAGAATAAAGTTGCACTGTATTTTTATTCATATATTTCTGCTTCAAATACATATAAAGGCTAATAGCTCAAAAAACACAGATTGAAATCTAGAATTCTGTCTTACAATTATATTTCTTCTCCCTTAAAATATTAAAATTTGATCTATTTATATGTTCTAACCATCTTGGAATCCTTAAAACAAGGATGAAACAAGCTTTAGATGGTCGTAAAACCTAAACCTAAAACTTAGGAAAAGACAAAAACTAAGAATGCACCAAGCGGTGGAAAGACAAAATATAGTAATGAAATCTGATTTGTTCTTTGTCTTCATGTGATCTTTGACATCTTTGGAGGTGCATCTTGAGGATAGTCCCTGATTTGACTTTTGGTGATGAATAACCTGCTTGTCTTCCAAAAAATATGAACTGGATACTTAGACATTCCTCTATTCCTCATCAATGATGTCTAAATATACTGTCACTGGTCTCTTCTTTTTGGGCTTTGTTAGGTTTTCCAGGAAGTCACATCCTCTTCCTTCGGCCATTAAAATTTTTGGATATTTTCTAACTGGGCCTTTTGTCTTTCCCATCTAGCATCTATTATGCTCTTGACATCATATATGAATTTATTACAATCCGACTCTGCCTTAAATGCTTCATCAAACAGTAAATTGAATCTTTCCATATAC
Organism: Thuja plicata; assembly: GCA_018584345.1. Taxonomy (NCBI): domain Eukaryota; kingdom Viridiplantae; phylum Streptophyta; class Pinopsida; order Cupressales; family Cupressaceae; genus Thuja; species Thuja plicata. Next base: position 1,182,601 of record MU226964.1, on the reverse strand, counting down.
AATTCTCCCTTATCTGATATATAAATGTCTTTATTTGGGATTACACTGTCAAAATATAATAACCATAACCCTAATGGTTTTATTTGATCATCCTTTGTCCTAATAGGTGGCACAAATCTATTATACCCTGACCCAAACATTTTTAACTTAGCCTCTACTTGGTTGGCCTTTCCTTTGAAGAAAGATAGAGTGGCACCAATTTGTTGTATCTCAGTACCAACCAAAGTCACTATTTCTGGTATGTCTAACCTCAGTGGTTGTACTGATGCTAATCTCTCAAAAAGTGTAGTCCTTCCAGACCAAGTAGTATAATAAGGGTTCAAAATTTTCAAAAAACTTACCACCTTATCCTATATACCTGGCAATCCACCACATGCCCCATACACTATATCCATCTTATCCTTAATAACACTTATTCTATGCTACAAAATTGACACCAATGCCTCCAAAATCACACCATTATATTCTATAGCTCTCTGCTCTATTTCAATCAATCTATCCCATGTATCATCAGTCTGAATTTTAGTGTCTATTACCTCTTTGGGATCAATAGGGGTGGGCTCTACAATTTCCATTATTTTCTTAGTAAGGTCATCTATAAGCATATCCTTCTCCTTAATTTTAATCAGTGAAAGCTCTCTATCTTTTGCTATATCACTAGCATCACTAGTAATCTTCTGTAGTTTCTCTGAGAATTACACTATTCTAGCTTGATTAAGCTAAGAAACATTAGTTATAAGAAGGGATACCTCAAGATCCCTGATATTTTGAAGGGTCCAAATAATGTTAGTTCCCTCCATCTTCTCTTGAATATTCAGAAGGGCAAGTTTCTGATCCTTTGGAGCTAAGATCCATATTGCAAGTGCTTGGGATTTAGGGCTATACCCAAATCCTCTAACCATATCTCCCACCTGGGTCTCTGATGAAATTTTTATATCACATTGTCTCCTTATTTGATCAATGATGAATGTTGAAGATAAGTCACATCCCTCAACAATTAGTATCACATTGGCCTTTACAAACTGTCTCTCCTGTTTAGGAGTAATCTCTTCTGATTCAGGATCATAATCATGTAATGTTTGAAGAGCCTTTTGGGTGACTAGATCACCACCTTCTATTTGTAACTACTTTTTAACTTGTTTTTTATTCAATATTAAAAAAACTTTGAATTCCTTTGTCTTGATGAAGTTATCATCCTTAAGGAATTCCTCTTGATGAATCAATCTTTCATCAGTACCTGATATCAGAGGAAATTCTTCATCTACCTCTGATGTGCTTCCTGATTAAAAGATCATAGGGTCTATCCCCTGTTATCAATGCACCAATTATGTCTGTTCTTTTCTTTTGGGAAGGCTCACCCATTTCCACTTTCTGCCTCTTAGGTGGAGGCTCATTTGTGACCTCCTTTTTAGGGACCTCTATTAGGTCAATGATGTTCTCCTCCTCTACCATACATCATAGGGGAACTCCTTGATACTCTCGATGAGCAACCGGTGAGGGACATCCCTGATCACTATCATCATCATACTCAGACTCAGAATAGTCTTTTCGGCCCTTCTCAGGAACTACCAATGCTTCTTCTAATTGATTACATAGAGGAGTATGATTTTCAATCATGGCTTCTAACCTTTTCAAATATGGTAATTTGGGAAAGAAGCCTCCAACTTTTAGACCTTTTATTTTCACCTGCCTTTCTAGGTCCAAAAGTTCATTGAACTTAGTTGCTCTTTTTTTAATTTCTTCATCTTCCAAGATATTTCTTATTAGGTCCTCCTCCATACATTCTTCATGTATTTTGGTATAAGGGATAGTGGGTGTAAGCAGTTTTCTTGCATTGATGATGAATCCCTCTGTATCCACATGCCTATGGAAGGAAAAAATCATCCTGTAATGATTCATCCAAACATTTATTGGGTCCACAGCCTTGTTCCCAATAGTGAAGTTGTAAATTCTGAACTGTCTGGGGGTAAAACTACCCTTCCTATGCGGAGCCAAGTGCTCATTGTCAACCATTATCAGTTGTCTGATGAATTCAACTGCTGCTATCCTTGGTGGTACATAAAATGGAAAAATATGTGGGGGTTGAGGGTAACCATAAACCCTCATTATTGTAAAGTTCTCAAAATAGAAATCACCCTAATTATGATCTCCTAGCCATTTTTCCAAATATTGACAAGGTCTCAATATCTACATAACCTTAACAGAAAATATGGTCTTCTCTACACCCAAACATTTAAGAATTGGATATACTATCCAATTCCAAAAAGCACAGAACTCCTGTTCCCTGGAAGTATTATTCCAAACTTTGAGCCAAAACTGAACAAGGTTATCTTAACCATGATGAAATCTCTATGGCTGCAAGTCATGACAATTCATAATTGGATAATTATGATATAGGATCAAATGCATAAGCATTGAATAGTTTTAAAACCTTGGGTGCTCCTTCTTGCTTTTGATCTCAAGAAAACCCTGATGCATTTGATCAATGATGTAATGAATGTAGTCATAACTGGAAATAGGATGGAAACTTTGCATATTCAATACCATCATTAAAATGTATGAGGTAATTCTTTCAGCTCCAGCATCTTTTCCCAACACTCTACATAATGCATAAGCTATATATTTGACATAAAAATTCATGTCCTTATAAAAATATGGGGTTGTACCATCCATCAGATGTATGTATGCTTTCATCTTCTTAGGGACATGAAAATCCTTGATATCCTTGGCTGCAATGCCTGCTTCCCTAACATATCTGTTTTCCAATCTCTGAAGGTTTATCTTAGTAGTCATGGGGTAGTAGACATTAAAAGCTTTCATAAATGAATTACGGTCTAGGGTAAGTAAGGGTTTGCCATCATCCCTTTTGATAATTTTGGATAAGGGATCATACCTACTCGCCAGCTCTGGTACAAAATCAACATCAATAAACACATCTTGGACAATTAACCTAGCTAACCCACAAGTCCAAGGGTTTGAGATAGGCATAGGTTCATCACTATTCTTAAAAAATTAATTAAACAACAAATACCCTTAAGACCCAGGCATCCTTGCATCTCTAATATAAGCCATATTATCTACTAAGGTGTCAGCACTTACCTTTTTGTTTTGGCCTGGACCTAGCAACAACGTAAGAAATTCATCTTAATAATTTCTCTTCCCCTTTGACTCATCCTCCATATCATCATTTTTTCCACTGGAAGAAGCCATGCTTTGAGCTCGACTCATTTTTCCTTGTTTTGTTATCAACTTTTCATACCAATATTGAAACAAATCTATCAGCAAACCCTTGCTATCAACCTATAAACCCTTTGCAATTCTGAATTCAACCACCAGACACACCATAGCTTTTTCTCTCTGTCAAATTCTGAACTACTTAATCACCTGTTGAATTCTCTGTTTCTAGAAATTCTACTTACTCAGAAAGTACTTAATACTTCACAAACCCTCTACATCTGAGAAAATTAAATCATGGTAAAATGAAATGATAAAAAGGCAATATAATTATAAGCAGTAATTCAATGCATACGTCTCCTCAAACTAGTAAACTAGCATTTATTCACTTTTGCAATTAGTTTCACACACTTTGTCATCAATTCCTGGTTCTCACTGTGAAAATCAAACTGTCAGACAATCAATTGCAGATGAGTGATTTCATATAGAAATCATATAAAATTCAAATCAAAATCAAATCAGATTGGCCACATTTACTCAAACTATGGCTACTTTTCCATCTATTATAATCCTTTAAATCTAGTTGGTTAACAACTGTCTACGATGGCACCGCTAAAAAGTCATTTTAAAACTCTAATCAACTTCCAGCGACCTGGCGACTGAGTAGTCTCATTGTCGTATGAAAATCTAAATAACCACAGTTCCCTTAGGAGACTTGGTGACAACATTGTTTTCAAACTGACTTTGAACCTCTGGTTTATTAAGAGACTCGGTGACTGAGCAATCTCCAAGTCGCTTGATAACTTTTGAACTATGATTTTAATCATGAGACTTCCCAACTACCGCTAGATTCTCTCTTTAATCAACGGTTGTCTCTAAGTCTCATGTTCCTTTTCTTAACTCACTTTTAACCACAAGACTTAGTGACAACACTTAAACTATTAACTTATAAACTCAACCAATTACCATGATTCATATCAGGAGACAACACGACAACACAGTCTCAAAGTCGCTTTATAAAACCTTTAACTCTAATTAACTCTCAAGACAATGCGACTGCCCCTGGATGCAAACTTCAATCAATGATTGTTGCTAAGTCTCCTTATTGTTTTAGCATATTCCAACTAATTAAGAGACTATGCGACAAAGCCTTTTTTCCAAGTCTCATAATGATAAAAAATATTTTCTTTCTCTTATGAGACCCAGTGACTAAGGAATAAAGCACATGTCAATAAAATTAACTAAAGTGCCAAAAAGGTAACAAGAAAATAGGACCCATTTCATAAAATTATGGCTTCTTCACATTTTTTCCTAGGAAATACTAGGGTTTAGGGTTTTTTGACATTCTTCAAATGATTTTGAGGCAACAAGACCTACAAAAAATAGAATATCATCATTTTTTCATGATCTTAACTTTCAAGATACAGGGGAAAACTAACAATTCCAAAAATTAATAGGGAAAACATCAAATAGAAAATACCAATAACAGTGGCTCTATCTATGGAGTGTCTAAATACAGTTTATGGAAAAATATCCTAGAATCTCTAGTTGCAGACCACTACAAAATTTGAGAGGAAAGCCAACAAACCTATTTACATCAGGGAAACTATTTACAACATTTACATAACCGAAGGAAAGTATTCACAGTATGATACATACTTACCTATGCATGAACTTTGGTTCTTAGTTAAAAAAGGGATTTAGGAATTTCCCATGCATAGGCAACTCAAAATCTTCTCCATCCATGCTCTTCAATAAGTAAGACTCTTTTCCAAAGTTCTGTGAGACAACAAATAGACCAAGCCATAAAGACCTAAATTTCTTGTGTTTTCCTTTATCTTCTGCTCTTGCATTCCACTGAAGAACTAAGTCACCAGATTGGAATTTTATTTCGATAGCCCTCTTGTCAAAAAGGTGTTTCATCTTTTGTTGTAGCTTAAGGTTTTCTTTTTGGATATTTCTTCTTTCTTCATCCAATTCTACCAAGTGAGTCATTCTATTATGCATATTGTCAGAAACATCTAAATGATCCTCTTGTATAAACTGATATACTAGTAATAAATTGTTGATAGGCATTCTTTCCTATAGACCATACACCAGCTCAAATGGAGACTTGCCAGTTGCTTTTTTAACTATTATTCTATCAGCCCAAAGTGCTAGATTTAACTTAGTATGACATGCCCTTTTATTCTTTTAAAGAATTCTTTTTAGTATTTTCAATATACTCTTATTACTAGACTCAGCTTGTCCATTTTCCTGTGGATGATATGGAGATGAATATGACATTGTAATCCCATATTTTTCACAGAAATCTATCATTTCTTATGATCCAAAACTCATGGCATTATCCATTACTAATTTAGTCGGTACACCATACCTCATTACAACATTCTCCATTGGAAATTTAGTGACTACCCTGCTTGTTGCTTTCTTTGTAGGGATGGCCTCAATCCATTTGGTAAAATAATATATGGCAATCAGCATCCAACTATGTCCCCCACTATATTTCTCTTGAAATTCACCAATGAAATCAATTCCCCACATAGTAAAAGGGGCTTCAGTACTTATTGGGTTTAACAACAGAGCTCCTAAATTTTTTAGCTTGTTTGAGAACATTTGACAAGGTTCACACTTTCTGACATATTCATAGGTATCTTTGAATAAACTGGTCCAATATTACCCAACCCTTAAAATCTTGTGGGTAGTAGTCTTAGCAGAAAAATGACTTCCACATTCTCCTGCATGCATTTCACATAAAACCTTTTCAGCTTGGAATTTATCTAGACATAATAGTAATACACCATTCTTATCTTTCCAATATAAGTCTCCTTGAATCAAAGTGTATCTTTGAGTTTGCAATCTCAGATTTCTTTTCTGATTTTCTGACATATGACCAGGACATTTGGCATTTTTGAGGAAAAATACAATATTAGTATAAAATGGTTGCCTCTCTATGCTTGTAGTAGTTTGATCATGTATCTCTGTTTGATTTATTTGTACTAAATCCAAGTTTTCTTTTGTCATGATTGTTTCCAAACCCTAACCTCTTATCAATTTTGTAATATTGATCTCGAGGTTAAATTCCTTAATTCTGGTTATCCATTTACATCTCTTACCAGTAACCTCTGACTGTGTAAGAATATCTTTCACTGCTGAGTGAGGAACATATGCTTATATCTGAGCACAAACCAAATATGGCCTAAAAGACTTCACAGATTTTAGCAAAGCATAAGCCTGCTTCTCTATTATCTCATAATTAAGTTCTGCAACTTGTAGGGATTTACTATAAAAAGCTACCGGACGTTCAAATCCTTGTTCATCTTTTTGTAGTAAAACAACAGCAATTGTATGAAAAGATGCAAATGAGAACAAAGAAAAAGGTTTAGTATAATCCAGATGTTTTAAAACCGGAGTCTCTTGTACTACTTTCTTTATTTTCTCAAATGTCTATTTGACATCTTTCTTTAACATCTTTACAATAGGTTTAACAATCTATACAAAGTTTGCTATGAACCTTTTGACAAAATTGATCTTTCCTAAGAAAGATTGTACTCCTTTTAGGTTCTTTGGAGCAATAACCTTTTGAATTGCTTCCACTCTCTCAGGGTCTATTCTTACCCCCTCCTTAGACACTATGTGTCCAAGCAACTTTCCCTCTTGTACTGCAAAATGACATTTATTGGGATTCATTGAAACACAATATTCTAATGCTTTATTGAAAATCTTACCCAAGTGATCACAGTGATCCTCAACTCTCTTATAATATGAAATTAAATCATCCTGATAAATGACCATAAATAAATCAATGAATTCTTTTAAGGAAACATCCATGGCCCTTTGAAAAGTTGCTCCTGCATTTATTAGTCCAAAAGGCATTCTGATATAAACATAGGATCCCCATGGAGTGGTAAATGCAGTTTTGTATTGTTCTGATTCTTTAACTAAGACTTGGTTATATCCTGAGAAACCATCCATCATAGATAACAACTCACAGCCAGCCACCTTGTGTAACATTGCTTCCATATTAGGTAAGGAATAATTATCTTTTAATGAAGCAATATTTAAATTTCTAAAATCCACACACAGTCTGATATCACCATTCTTATTTCTAACTGGTACCAAATTTGATACGCAGGTTGAATTTCTGATTGGCTAGATTATCCCAGCATCTTTTAATTTCATCAATTCTTGTTGCATCTTAGGAGCCAACAAGGGGTTAATAGGCCTCTATTTTTGCCTAAATTCTTTCACATCTGACTTTAATGGGATTTCATGTTGAAAAAGATCCTCTCTATAGGATTTCAAATCCTCATATGACCATGCAAAGACATGTTTATATTTTCTTAATAGTTTGATCAAATTTATCCTTATATGAGAGTCTAAACCCTTTCCAATATAAACAATTTGAGGACTATTTTCAGATCCTAAATTTATTTCCTCCAAATCCTCAACCTTGGCATCACTTAATTTTTTTGAATCATTTTTTTGACTACTAAACAATGCTTCAAGCTCAACCAAACCCCTAGGAATCTGATTAGAACTTAACTAGACAACCTCATTGCCCAAAATGTAGTCTTTTCCATCATTTCTTTCTAGCAAAATATTACAATATATACTCTGATTCTCATAATCGTCTAGAAATTGAATAAACCTCAGAATATCTTGGCGATCCTAAAAAACTTGCCAGTTGTATATGTTGTCTGGAACAACTGGTCTTGTCTTGACTTCAAGTATTGACACCCCATGTAAGGTCAAATCATCAGTTTTTAAAGCAATATTTGCTAAAAATCAGCCATTTTATTCTTTGACCTTTCTATCCATCTTATATCAAAGGCATCAAACATTTCAATTTGATCCCAAATAGCATACTTGTACATTTTCAATCTATCATTCTTTATTGCATATTTGGATCTAACTTGAGCTACCACCAACTAAGAATCACCATTAACCTTTAAAAAATTTATCCTATGTTTGATGACAATTTCAAGTCCTAAAAACAAAGGCTCATATTTTGCAGTGTTATTTGTACATTGGAAGGCTAATATAAATGAATACTTAAAATTTTTACTTGATGGAGATACCAACAATACACCTGCCCATGATCCTTCTTTTGAGCAAGCCCCATAAAAGTACATTTTCCACAATCCATCACCTTATATAATCAACTCTCTATTTAGAGGATCAACCTCTTTATTCTGATAATAAAGTTCACTCTTTGGTATCCTGAAATTATCCATATCCATATCAATGCAACAATTAATGTTAGTGTCTTCAAATCTTTCTATTATGTGTGGAGTTCTACTCTCCCTTAACATCTTAAAATTTTCTCTAGCGATGTTAAAAGTAGCATATGTTAAATCACTTTGTATACTACCTCCCATTGAAGCACTCCACTTTCTTGACAGTAACATGCCATAATGTGGTGGTATGTAAACCACAAGAACATTCATAGTCATTACCACATCAGGACATATGGCTAATTTATAAGGCATAGCTTCAATGGTACCAAACATAGGGACTTCTCTAGAGTCCATTTCTTGACATCTCCCATAAGGAGTATCTACATGCAATCCCATTGACCTCATAATTTCCACTGGCATAATAGTATTAGATGCTCCTGAATCAATCATACAATTCTTTAGCATCTTTCCATTAATTATTAGTGAAAGAAAAAATGGGTCAAAAAGTTTTGGGGAAGAAGTTGTATTCAAGAAAATTTGAGGAATCTCATATGTTAACACCTCAACTTCCCTCCCTTTGTTGATTGGTTTCTTGCCAAGATTCTCTGGACTTTGGACCTTTATTATGGGCACACTATTTAATAATGACAACACCTTTTTGTTGTGTTCTTTAATTCTTATCATCTCTAGAAATGGCACCTTTACTGTCATTTGGGATAAACAGTGACCCATGTCTATTGGAGTATATTTCACATTTCAAGACTTTGATTGATCAATAGTAATATCACTTTCCTCAATATGTTCATTCAGAGCTGGTTCTTTTAAATTTTTTCTTTCCATCTTATGAATAGGAGTACTTGTTTCTTGCCTTTTTAATTCTCCTTCTTGTACAACATTTTGTTCAAGGTATTTTGTAATAATTTTGACCTTATGTTTATTTACATTTTGTCTAGGTCCTTCCTTTTTTTGTATATATTTGGTGTCTACTTTATTTTCTTTTATAAAGACACCTGATGGCTGACTACCAGAACCACCCACAACTATGTTTCTTAAATGGTAGTTGCTTCTAGCCTTGTTCACTGAATCTACAGTAATCCTAGATTTCTCTTCATTTGAAGCTTTTCTAATAAGTGGAACCTCCTGATTGTTTTGAGCATAACATCTTATATGATCATCAGTTTCCTCTACTTCACTATCAGATAAAATCTATTGATGATGACTTTCTACCCTTCTTCGTGAACTACAAGAATCATGATTTTCAGTTTCACTATCTAAATCTATATCATGACATGAATAAGTATTTATCATACTATGATCACATTGTTCACCCTTATCATTTCCATGTTCTTCACTTACTCTTAAGTCTAAGGAAACCATACAAAAATCAGAATTATGTGGAGCTTCACAAGCTTTACACCAAGGATCATCATTACAAAACTGGACAACATTCTTATGTAGAGGGTCTAGAGTTTTGTTATCTATCTTCTCCTTTCTAGGTAGAATAACAGGCTTCCCATCCTTAAAATGAGTTCCATAAGGATGGTTTTTCATTCTATTTTTAGGATTATATGTAGTATTGTAAGAAGGCCTATAGTTCTAAGGAGCCCTATATTCCTTATAATTTTGTTCTTTTAAGTTGCTCCTACTAAACCTTTAGTGATCTCTCCTATTTAATTTTCCAAACACTCTTTTGTTCATTTCAATATTCACTGCTATCTTATAAGCATCAGTAAGAGTTCTAGGGTTTTTATCCCTAAGAGCATATCCCATTTTAGAATCAAAGGCATTCAAATAAGTTGCTAGACATACCTCTTCATCCAGCCTTATCTTTCGAAATAGCTTGTGCATAGCTCTTTGAAATCTTGTATTAAACTCAGTGACCTCTTCATTGTAATTCCTTTTTATATTGTTGAATTAATTCAACAAAAAGCCTTTATTTGTTTTATCACCATACTGATCTTTAAACAATTCAATCAACTCATCCATAGAAACAACAGAACCATTATAAAGGCTCTGAAACCATTCTCTAGCCTCTTCTACTAGATACTGAACAAATAATTTCACTAACACATCCTCATGAGTGATGTTTAAATCATCAACAAAATCAATGAACTTTCTTAAATGTGTTTCACAAGAAATAACATTGTTACCTGCAAACTTTGGGAGCTTTTCTCCTATATCACCCACATCTTTAGGGAAAGAATTACGATACCCAAGGATACCAATAAATTTAAACTATTTATACCTTTCAGTATGTAATGGTTTCCTTTGAAAACTATCATTCTCTTTAAAAGTAGTGGCTTTTGGTTTAGAAGCTGTTGTATTCTCTGGCCCAACATGGGAATACTTAGAAGACTGCAAAAAATCTATTTTATTCTTCATCTCAATTGTTTTAGCTTCCATTTGTGCCTTTTCTAACATTTTCTCCATGGTCTCCTTTTCAATTCTCAATTTCTCCAAGTCAATATCCAACTTGGACATTTTCTTTGTTAAAGGCTTCAGAAACCTAGGTTCTTGATTTCTGTATTTAGCCATTTTTTACTTACCTTTATCCTTCTATGAACTAGAACCTTAATAAGTGGTATCTCTTGGTCCTTTTGAGACCTCTCTGTATCTTTTATATTTTGATGTCTTGAATATTTTCTTTTACTCTTATCAACATCCTTATGCTCATGTTTTTTCTTTCTCATTTCTCTCTCCCTTTTCATTTGTTGAATAAGGGCAAGCTGTTTCATGATGAGTTTTTCCTCATTTGCTAGCTCATTAGAGGGAGCTTCTTTAGAATTTGAACTAGATGTACTTGTTTCTTCTCTTTCATTGGACTTAGAAGTGACTGTAGGTGTTTCTAATACCCTCTCTGCAGCTTCTTCATATTCTGAAGTATTTCCATCATGAGAAGGATGATTGTTGTTCATCTCTCTCCTAGCATTACTTTCTTTACTTCTTGGAGGAGTTTCATCAGTGCTAACTTGGTTTCTCTTCTTCCTCCAGGACATTTCCATCCTTGAGGATGATGCGATACCACCATATAAAACCTTTTCAGGATCATTTTTCATCCTTGACCTAGTATTCATTTTGAGAGATAGTTACTAAATTTGCACTAATCTCAGAGATTCTCTTTAGAGTCGCCACCCAACAATAATTAGGAATGAATGAATACTATCAAAAGAAAATTTTGACAACTACAATTGGTATGATCTGTATACACTTGATATTCCTTGATTTCCCCAGTAGAGTCACCAATTTATTAGGGTTTTTTCTTGCAGGGCCTCTAAAAATGCTTGAATACCTAAATAACTTTATCACTCCCAATGCCTTTGATACGTTGAATCAAGCAAGAGAAAACACTAATTGATGAGGTATTTTGATAACACTGGGGATACCTATTATTACCTCCTCCTTTTTTGAGATCCACTGACTCAGGCAGGTTTTACCTATGATTGATTACTTACTTGACAGTATCTTTAGAGTGGATTTTACTTATGGGCTGAATGCTCTATTCTTATATGGATATATAAATGACAATGCAAATAACTATGATTATTCTAAGGAAAATCTTGACAATCCAAATCATTATATTTATGATGACAGATAGCAACATAATAACGAATTTCATCTTTCTTTCCTTTTACAATTCTTATGAATTTAGAAGTTATAACCTATTTGATTTACTCTTTAAGATATCAATAAACTCCAACTATATTCACTATGAATACAATTGATTTTACATATATACTCTAAAGGTAAATGATTTTGAATAGTATTGGATATTTTGGATGATGATGGATTACCTAACAAACTCCTAGACTAGTGCCTATCCTTGGGCTTATAGGATCAAAAGATATAAATCCACAGAGATATATAAACAAGAATACTGTAGGATGCCTTACAATGTACATACAACTTAGATAAATTACCTTGCAAACTATCCTATCACTTCTACAATATTGTATCAAATCCTCAATCAATGTTGTACTCTCTGAAACTACTCACAAAGTTTAATTCTCCCTTTAGATGAAACTTACAAATAATTAGATAGCTACCTTATAGCCAATATTTTTAACATGCCTTACAAATTAGACATAAAATAGTACATACAATAAGTAAAGAGACAACAACAATGTAGAATAAAGTTGCACTGTATTTTTATTCATATATTTCTACTTCAAATACATATAAAGGCTAAAAGCTCAAAAAACACAGACTAAAATCTAGAAGTTTGTCTTACAATTATATTTCTCCTCCCTCAAAATATTACAATTTTATCTATTTATATGTTCTAACCATCTTGGAATCCTTAAATCAAGGATGCAACAAGCTTTAGATGGTTGTAAAAACCTAAACCTAAAACTTAGGAAAAGACCAAAACTAAGAACGCGCCAAGCGGTGGAACGACAAAATATAGGAATGAAATCTGATTTGTTCTTTGTCTTCATGTGATCTTCGACATCTTTGGAGGTGCATCTTGAGGATAGTCCCTAATTTGACTTTTGGTGATGACTAACCTACTTGTCTTCCAAAAAATCTGAACTGGATACTCTAACATTCCTTTATTCCTCATCAATGATATCTAAATCTACTGTCATTGGTCTCTTCTTTTTGGGCTTTTTCAGGTTGTCCCAGGCAGTCACATCCTCTTCCTTCAGCCATTCAAAATTCTAGATATTTTCTAACTGGGCCTTTTTCTTTCCCATCTAGCATCTATTATGCTCTTAACATTAGATATGAATTTATTACAATCTGACTCTGCCTTAAATGCTTCATCAATCAGTGCATTGAATCTTTCCATATCCAATTCTCCCTTATCTGATATATAAATATCTTTATTTGGGAGTACACTGTCAAAATCTACTAACCATAACCCTAATGGTTTTATTTGATCATCCTCTATTCTAATAGGTGGCTCAAATCTATTATACCCTGACCCAAACATTTTTAACTTAGCCTCTACTTGGTTGGCCTTTCCTTTGAAGAAAGATAGAGTGGCACCAATTTGATCTATCTTAGTACCAACCAAAGTTACTATTTCTAGTATGTCTGACCTCAGTGGTTGTATTGATGCTAATGTCTCAAAAAGTGTGGTCCTTCAAGACCAATTAGTATAAGAAGGGTTCAAATTTGTCAAAAAACTTGCCACCTTAGCTTGTATACCTGGCCATCTACCATATGTCCCATACACTATATCCATCTTATCCTAAATAACACTGATTCTATGCTACAAAATTGACACCAATGCCTCCAAAATTACACCAATATATTGTATATCTCTCTGCTTTGTTTCAATCAATCTATCCCCTGTATCATCAGTTTGAATTTCAACGTCTGTTACCACTTTGGGATCAACAAGGATGGGCTCTGTAATTTCCATTAGTTGCTTAGTAAGTTCAGCTATAAGCATATCCTTCTCCTTAATTTTAATCAGTGCAAGGTCTCTATCTTTTGCTATATCACTAGCATCACTAGTAATCTTCTGTAGTTTCTCTGAGAGTTGCACTATTTTAGCTTGATTAAGCTGAGCAACATTGGTTAGAAGATTGGATACCTCAAGATCCCCTATATTTTGAAGGGTCCAAATAATGTTAGTTCCCTCCATCTTCTCTTGAATATTCAGAAGGGCTGGTTTCTGATCCTTTGGAGCTAAGATCCATATTGAAAGTGCTTGGGATTTAGGGCTATACCCAAATCCTCTAACCATATCTCCCACCTGAGTCTCTAATGACAATTTTATATCAGGCTGTCTCCTTATTTGATCAATGATGAATGCTGAAGATAAGTCCCAGTCCTCAACAAGTAGGATCCCACTGGCCTTTACCAACTGTCTCACCTATTTAGGAGTAATCTCTTCTAATTCAGGATCATAATCATGTAATGTTTGAAGAGCCTCTTGGGTGACTGGATCACCACCTTCTATTTGTAACTACTTTTTAACCTATTGTTGTTTATTCCATATTAAAAAATCTTTGAATTCCTTTGTCTTGATGAAGTTATCATCCGTAAGGAATTCCTCTTGATGAATCAATATTTCATCAATACCTGATATCAGAGGCAATTCCTCATCTACCTCTATATCCTTTTGTAGCCTTTTTCCAGCTCTGATCTACTTTCTAAGTAAATGATCATAGGGTCTATCCCCAGTTATTAATGCACCAATTCTGTATGTTATTTTCTTCTGGTTATTCTCACCCATTTCCACTTTTTGCCTCTTTGGTGGAGGCTCATTTGTGACCTCCTTTTCAGGGACCTCTGTTAGGTCAATGATGTTCTCCTCCTCTACCTTACATCATAGGGGAACTGCTTGATACTCTGGATGAGTAACCGGTGAGGGACATCCTTGATCACTATCATCATCACACTCAGACTCAGAATGGTCTTTTCAGCCCTTCTCGGGAACTACCAATACTTCTGCTAATTGATTACATAGAAGAGTAAGATTTTCAATCATGGCTTCTAACCTTTTCAAATATGGAAAATTGGGAAAGAAGCCTCCAAATTTGAGTCCTTTTCTTTTCACCTGCCTTTCCAGGTCCAAAAGTTCATTGAACTTAGTTTCTCTTTTGTTTATTTCTTCTTCCATGATATTTCTTATCAGGTCCTCCTCCATACATTCTTCATGTATTTTGGTATAAGCTGGGATAGTGGGTGTAAGTAATTTTCTTGAATTGATCATGAATCCATCTGTATCCACATGCCTATGGAGGAAAAACTAATCCTGGAATGATTCATCCAAACATTTATTGGGTCCACAGCCTTCTTCCCAATAGTGAAGTTATAAATTCTGAACTTCCTAGGGGTAAAAGTACCCTTCCTATGTGGAGCCAAGTGCTCATTGTCAACCAAAATCAGCTGTCTAGTGAATTTAAATGTTTCTATCCTTGGTGGCACATAAAATGGAAAAGTATGTGGGGGTTGAGGGAAACCATAAACCCTCATTATTGTAAACTTCTTCTCAAAATAGAAATCACCCTAATTATGATCTCCTAGCCATTTTTCCAAATATTGACAAGGCCTCAATTGCTACATAAGCTTAAGAGGATATCTGGTCTTCTCTACACCCAAACATTTAAGAATTTGATATACTATCCAATTCTAAAAAGCACAGAACTCTTGTTCCGAGGAAGTATTATTCCAAATTTTGAGCCAAAAATGAATAGGGTTATCTTGACCCAGATGAAATCTTTGTGGCTGCAATTCATGACAATTCACAATTGGATAATTATGATATAGGATCAAATGCATAAGCATTGAATAGTGTAAAAACCCTGGGTGATCCTTCTTTCTTTTGATCTCAACAAAACCTTGATGCATTTGATCATTGATGTATTGAATGTAGTCATAATTGGAAATAGTATGAAACTTTGCATATCCAATACCATCATTTAAAATGTCCAAGGTAAATCTTTCAGCTCCAGCATATTTTCCCAACACTCTACATAATGCATAAGCTATATATTTGACATAAAAATTCATGTCCTTATAAAAATATGGGGTTGTACCGACCATCGGATGTATGTATGCTTTCATCTTCTTACTGACATGAAAATCCTTGATATCCTTGGCTGCAATACCTGCTTCCCTAATATATCTTTTTTCCAATCTCTGAAGGTTTATCTCAGTAGTCATGGGGTAGTAGACATTAAAAGCTTTCATAAATGAATTATGGTCTAGGGTAAGTAAGGATTTTCTATCATCCCTTTTGATAATTTTGGATAAGGGATCATACCTACTGGCCAGCTCTAGCATGAAATCAACATTAATAAACACATCTGGGACAATTAACCTAGCTAACCCACAAGTCCAAGGGTTTGACATAGGCATAGGTTCATCACTATTCTTACAAAATTAATTAAACAAGGAATACCCTTAAGACCTAGGCATCCTTGCATCTCTAATATATGGCATATTATCTACTAAGGTGTCAGCACTTACCTTTCTGTTCTGGCTTGAACCTGGAAAAAATGTAATAAATTCATCAGAATAATTTCTCTTCCCCTTTGAATCATCCTCCACATCATCATTTTTTCCACTGGAAGAAGCCATGCTCTGAGCTAGACTCATTTTTCCTTGTTCTGTTATCAACTTTTGGTACCAATATTGAAACAAATCTATCAGCAAACCCTTGCTATCAACCTATAAACCCTTTGCAATTTTGAATTCAACCACCAGACACACCATAACTTTCTCTCTCTGTCAAATTTTGAACTACTGAATCACCTGTTGAATTCTCTATTTCTAGAAATTCTACTTACTCAGAAAGTACTTAATACTTTGCAAACCCTTTGTATTTGAGAAAATGAAATCACAGTAAAATGAATTGATAACAATGAAATATACTTATAAGAAATAATTCAATGTATACATCTCCTCAAACTGGTAAACTAGCATTCAGTCACTTCCGTAATTAGTTTCACACACTGTGTCATTAATTCCTGGTTCTAGCTGTGAAAATAAAACTGTCAGACAATCAATTGCAGATGAGTGATTTCGTATAGAAATATTATAAAATTCAAATCAAAATCAAATCTGATTGGCCACATTTACTCAAACTATGGCTACTTTTCCACCTTTTATAATCCTTTAAATATAATTGGTTAACAACTATCCACGGTGGCGCCACTGAAAAGTCATTTTTTAACTTTGATCAACTTCCAGCGACCTGGCGACTGAGTAGTCTCATTGTCGTATGATAATATAAATAACCATAGTTCCCTTAGAAGACTTGGTGACAATGTTGTTTTTAAACTGACTTCTAACCTCTGATCTATTATGAGACTCGGCAACTGAGCAATCTCTAATTCGCTTGATAACTTTTGAACTATGATTTTAATCATTAGACTTCCTGACTACCGCTAGTTGCTCTCTTTAATCAACGATTGTTGCTAAGTCTCATGTTCCTTTTCTTAACTCACTTTTAATCACAAGAATCAGTGACAACACTTAAACTATTAACTTATAAACTCAATAAATAACCATGATTCATATTAGGAGACAACATGACAACACAGTCTCAAAGTCGCTTTATAAAATCTTTAACTCTGATCAACTCTCGAGACAACGCGACTACTGCTGGATGCAAACTTCAATCAATGGTTGTCGCTAAGTCTCCTTATTGTTTTAGTATATTCCAACTGATTAAGAGACTATGCAACAAAGCCTTTTCACCAAGTCTCATGATGATAAATAATATTTGCTTTTTCTTATGAGACCCAGCGACTAAGAAATAAAGCACATGTCAATAAAATTAACTAAAGTGCCAAAAAGATAACGAGAAAATAGGACCCATTTCAGAAAATTAGGGCTTCCTAATATTTTTGCCTAGGAAATACTAGGGTTTATTGTTTTTTTACATTCTCCAAATGATTCTGAGGCAACAAGACCTAAAAAAAATAGAATATCATCATTTTTTCATGACCTTAACTTTTAGGATACAGGGGAAAACTGACAATTCCAAAAATTAATAGGGCAAACATCAAACAGAAAATACCAATAACAGTGGCTCTATCTGTGGACTATCTAAACATAGTTTAAGGCAAAAGATCCTAGAATCTCTAGTTGCAGACCACTACAAAATTTGAGAGGAAAGCCAAAAAACCTATTTACAGGAGGAAAACTATTTACAACATTTACATAACCGAAGGAAAGTATTCAATGTATGATACATACTTACTTGTGCATGAACTTTGGTTCTTAGTTGAAAAAGGGCTTTAGGAATTTCCCATGCATAGTCAACTCAAAATCTTCTCCATCCATGTTCTTCAATAAGTAAGAGTCTTTTCCAAAGTTCTCTGAGACAACAAATGGTCCAAGCCATAAAGTCTTAAATTTCTTGTGTTTTCCTTTATCTTCTACTCTTGCATTCCACTGAAGAACTAAGTCACCAAATTGGAATTTTCTTTCAGTAGCCCTCTTGTCAAAAATGTATTTCATCTTCTGTTGCAGCTTAAGGTTTTCTTTTTGGCTATTTCTTCTTGCTTCATCCAATTCTACCAAGTAAGTCATTCTATTTTGCATATTGTCAAAAACGTCTAAATGTTCCTCTTGTATAAACTGATATACTGGTAATAAATTGTTGATAGACATTCTTTCCTATAGACCATACACTAGCTCAAATAGAGACTTGCTAGTTGCTTTTTTAACTATTATTATGTCAGCCAAAGTGCTAGTTTTAACTTAGTATGTCATGCCCTTTTATTCTTTTCAAGAATTCTTTTTAGTATTTTCAATATACTCTTATTACTAGAGTCAGCTTGTCCATTTTCCTGTGGATGATATGGAGATGAATATGACATTGTAATCCCATATTTTTCACATAAATTTGTCATTTCTTTTGATCTAAAACTCATGGCATTATCCATTACTAATTTAGTCAGTACACCAAATCTGGTTATAACATTCTCCATTAGAAATTCACTAACTACCCTTCTTGTTGCTTTCTTTGTAGGGATGGCCTCAATCCATTTGGTAAAATAATTAGTGGAAACCAGTATCCAACTGTGTCCCCCACTAGATTTCTCTTGAAATTCACCAATGAAATCAATTCCCCACAAAGTAAAAGGTGCTTTAATACTTATTGGGTTTAACAACAGAGCTCTTGAAAATTTTAGTTTGTTTGAGAACCTTTGACAAGGTTCACACTTTCTCACATATTCATAGGTATCTTTGAATAAAATGGGCCAATAGTACCCAACCCTTAAAAACTTGTGGGCAATAGTCTTAGCAGAAAAATGACCTCCACATTCTCCTACATGCAATTCACATAAAACCTTTTCAACTTGGAATTTATCTAGACATAATAGCAATACACCATTCTTATCTTTCCAATATAAGTCTCCTTGAATCAAAGTGTATCTTTGAGTTTGTAATCTCATATTTCTTTTCCAATTTTCTGACATATGATCAAGATATTTGTCATTTTTAAGGAAAAACACAATATTAGTATAAAATGGTTGCTTCTCTATGCTTGTAGTAGTTTGATCATGTATCTCTGTCTGATTTATTTATACTAAATCCAAGTTTTCTTGTGTCATGATTTTTTCCAAACCCTGACCTCTTATCAATTTTGTAATATGGATCTTAAGGTTAAATTCCTGAATTCTGGTTATCCATTTACATCTATTACCAGTAACCTCTGACTGTGTAAGAATATCTTTCACTGCTGAGTGAGGAACATATGCTTGTATCTAAGTACAGACCAAATATGGCCTAAATGACTTCACAGCTTTTAGAAAAGCATAAGCCTGCTTCTCCATTATCTCATAATTAAGTTCTACAGCTTGTAGGGATTTACTGTAAAAAGCTACTGGATGTTCAAATCCTTGTTCATCTTTTTGTAGTAAAACAGCAGCAATTGTATGAAAAGATGCAAATGAAAACAAAGAAAAAGGTTTAGTATATTCTAGAGATTTTAAAACTGGAGCCTCTCGTACTGCTTTCTTTATTTTCTCAAATGCCTATTGGGCTTCTTTATTCCAAATAAATTTGGCATCTTTCTTTAACAACTTTACAATAGGTTTAACAATCTCTGCAAAGTTTTCTATGAAGCTTCTGACAAAATTGATCTTTCCTAAGAAAGATTGTACTCCTTTTAGGTTCTTTGGAGCAATAACCTTCTGAATTTCTTCCACTCTCTCTGGGTCTATTCTTACCCCCTCCTTAGAGACTATGTGTCCAACCAACTTTCCCTCTTATACTGCAAAATGACATTTCTTGGGATTCAATGAAACACCATATTATAATGCTTTATTGAAAATCTTACCCAAGTGATCACAGTGATCCTCAGCTCTCTTAGAATATGCATTTAAATCATCCTGATAAATGACCATAAATAAATCAATGAATTCTTTAAAAGCAACATCTGTGGCCCTTTGAAATGTTGCTCCTACATTTATTAGTCCAAATGGCATTTTGATATAAACATAGGTTCCCCATGGAGTGGTAAATGCAGTTTTGTATTGTTCTGATTCTTTAACTAAGACTTGGTTATATCCTGAGAAACCATCCATAATAGACAACAACTCACAATCAGTCACCTTCTGTAACATTGCTTCCATATTAGGTAAGGAATAATTATCTTTTAATGAAGCAATATTTAAATTTCTAAAATCCACACACAGTCCGATATCACCATTCTTCTTTCTGACTGGTACCAAATTTGATACCCAGGTTGAATGTCTGATTGGCTAGATTATCCCAGCATCTTTTAATTTCATCAATTCTTGTTTCTTCTTAGGAGCCAACAAGGGGTTAATAGGCCTCTATTTTTGCCTAAATGCTTTCACATCTGAATTTAATGGGATTTCATGTTGAAAAAGATCCTCTCTATAGGCATTTAAATCCTCATATGACCATGCAAAGACATGTTTATATTTTCTTAATAGTTTGATCAAATTTATCCTTATATGAGAGTCTAAACCCTTTCCAATATAAATAATTTGAGGACTATTTTTAGATCCTAAATTTCTTTCCTCCAAATCCTCAACCTTGGCATCACTTAATTTTGTTGAATCATTTTGTTGACTACTAAACAATGCTTCTAGCTCAACCAAACCCCTAGGAATCTGATTAGAACTTAACTGGACAACCTCATTTCCCAAAATGTAGTCTTTTCCATCATTTCTTTCTAGAAAAATATTACAATCTATACTTTGATTCTCATAATGGTCTAGACATTGAATAAACCTCAGAACATCTTGGCCATCCTAAAACACCTTCCAGTTGTATATGTTGTCTGGAACAACTAGTCTTGTCTTAACTTCCAGTATTGACACCCCATGTAAGGTCAAATTATAGGTTTTTAAAGCAACATTTGCTAAAAAATCAGCCATTATATTCTTTGACCTTTCTATCCAGCTTATATCAAAGGCATCAAACATTTCAATTTGATCCCAAATAGCATACTTGTATCTTTTCAATCTATCATTCCTTACTGCATATTTGGATCTAACTTGAGCTACCACTAACCCAGAATCACCATAAACCTTTAAACATTTTATCCCATGTTTGATGGCAATTTCAAGTCCTAAAAACAAAGCCTCATATTCTGCAGTGTTATTTTTACATTGGAAGGCTAATAGAAATGAATACTTAAAAGTTGTACCTGATGGAGATACCAACAATACACCTACCCCTGATCCTTGTTTTGAGCAAGCCCCATCAAAGTACATTTTCCGCAATCCATCACCTTGTATAATCAACTCTCTGTTCAGAGGATCAACCTCTTCATTCTGATAATAAAGTTCACTCTTTTGTATCTTGAAATTCTCCATATCCATATCAATGCAACAATTGATGTTAGTGTCTTCAAATCTTTCTATCATGTATGGAGTTCTACTCTCCCTTAACACCTTAACATTTTCTCTAGCGATGTTAAAAGTAGCATATGTTAAATCACTTTGTATACTACCTCCCATTGAAGCACTCCACTTTCTTGACAACAACATGCCATAATGTGGTGGTATGTCAACCACAAGAACATTCATAGTCATTACTACATCAGGACATATGGCTAATTTATAAGGCATAGCCTCAATGGTATCAATCACAGGGACTTCAATAGAGTCTATTGCTTGACATCTCCCATAAGGAGTATCAAAATGCAATCCCATTGACCTCATAATTTCCATTGGCATAACAGTATTAGATGCTCCTGAATTAATCATACAATTTTTTAGCATCTTTCCATTAATTATTAGTGAAAAAAAGAAATGGGTCAACAACTTTTGGGGAAAAAATTGTATTCAAGAAAATTTGAGGAATCTCAGATGTTAACACCTCAACTTCCCTCCCTTTTTTAATTGGTTTCTTCCCAAGTTTCTCTGGACTTTGGACCTTGATTATGGGCACACTGTTTAATAATGACAACACCTTTTCCTTGTGTTCTTTAATTCTCATCATCTCTAGAAATGGCACCTTTACTGTCATTTGGGATAAATAGTGACCCTTGTCCACTGGAGTATATTTCACATCTAAGGACTTTGATTTATCAATAGTAATATTACTTTCCTCAATATGTTCATTCAGAGCTGGTTCTTTTAACTTTTTTCTTTCCATCTTTTGAACAGGAGTACTTGTTTCTTGCCTTTTTAATTCTCCTTCTTGTACAACATTTGGTTCAAGGGCTTTTGTAATAATTTTGACCTTATGTTTATTTACATTTTCTCTAGGTCCTTCCTTTTTTTGTATATATTTTGTGTCTACTTTATTTTCTTTTATAAAGACACGTGATGGCTGACTACCAGTACTTCCCACTACTCTGTTTCTTAAATGGTAGTTGCTTCTAGCCTTGTTCACTAAATCTACAGTAATCCTAGCTTTCTCTTCATCTAAAGCTTTTCTAAGAAGTGGAACATCCTGATTGTTTTGAGCATAACATCTAATATGATCATCAGTTTCCTCTGCTTCACTATCAAATAAAATCTATTAATGATGACTTTATACCCTCCTTTGTGAACTACAAGAATCATGATTTTCTGTTTCACTGTCTGAATCTATATCATGACATGAATAAGTATTTGTCATACTATGATCACATTTTTCACCCTCATCATTTACATGTTCTTCACTTACTCTTAAGTCTAAGGAATCAATACAAAAATTAGGGTTATGTGGAGCTTCACAAGCTTCACACCAAGGATCATCATTGCAGAACTGGACAATATTCTTATGTAGAGGGTCTGAAGTTTTTTTATCTATCTTATCCTTTCTAGGTAGAATAACAGGCTTCCCATCCTTAAATTGAGTTCCATAAGGATGGTTTTGCATTCTATTTTATGGATTGTATGTAGTATTGTAAGAATGCCTATTGTTCTAAGGAGCCCTATATTCCTTACACTCTAGTTCTTTTAAGTTGTTCCTACTAAACCTTGAGTCATCTCTCCTATTTAATTTACCAGACACTCTTCTATTCATTTCAATATTCACTGCTATCTTATAAGCATCAGTAAGAGTTCTAGGGTTTTTATCCCTAAGAGCATATCCTATTTTAGAATCAAAGGCATTCAAATAAGTTGCTAGACATACCTCTTCATCCAACCTTATCTTCTGAAATAGCTTGTGCATAGCTCTTTGAAATCTTGTATTAAACTTAGTGACCTCTTCATTGTAATTCTTTTTTATATTGTTGAATTCATTCAACAAAAAGCCTTTATTTGTTTTATCACCATACTGATCTTTAAAAAATTCAATTAACACGTCCATAGAAACAACATAACCATTAGAAAGGCTCTGAAACCGTTCTCTAGCAGCTTCTACTAGAGACTGAACAAATAATTTCATTAACACATCCTCATGAGTGATATTGAAATCATCAACAAAATCAATGAACTTTCTTAAATGTGTTTCACAAGAAATAACATTGTTACCTGCAAACTTTGGGAGCTTTTCTCCTATATCACCCACATGTTTAGGGAAAGCATTAGGATACCCATGGATACCAATAAATTTAAACTATTTATACCTTTCATTATGCAATGGTTTACTGGGTAAAAGCACAAAGTTGTGTCACGTTTCAGGACCACTTACCAGCACAACTAAATTTGAGTATTTCTAAATAAAAATTAATTTTCATCAAACATATGGTCTAGCTAGATTCATTCTAGCTAAGCTAGATAAGTGGTTAAACTTTTCCAATTGGAAATGTCTATTAAAT
>MU226964.1:1144332-1158554 GCA_018584345.1 Thuja plicata | reverse complement strand
GTGGTTAAACTTTTCCAATTGGAAATGTCTATTAAATGCATGTTTTATACCAATTACCAAAGAAATAAAATTATTTCATAAAATTGATGTTTCAATAACCCTTACTCTTTTTAATGATATTTTTAAACAATATAAAAAAATACCCTTTTGTAGAGCTCAGAGTCAAGATTATTGTCATATAAAGTTTATAATATTTTGATTAGATATAATATATTATAATTTCAAAATACAACAAGCATGAATGTTAACATTCGAGAAGATGTTGCTTCAAATAAATAAATAAATAGTAAATCATATCCAAAAAAATTAAATTTTATATTTAACACCAGAGGAGAGAGTCCTCTTCAAGAATATGTAATTTTTTTTCTGAATGGTGTAGATTTGATAGGGGAAATTTGGAGGGAGGTGAAAACTATCGATTTCGGATAAGTTCAACTTTAAGCAGTTATAATGGAGAAAATATACAATGAAAACCAATCTTTCTTCTTTTCTACACTAGCTATACATTTTATCTATAACATATTTTGAAATCAGGGGAAAAATAGATTATTTGCATATACTTGTTTGGAGGGAACTAGACCCTAGATTTTCAGCAGTTTTCAGCAATGGAAAAATGGACTTCAAAAATTAAAAAACTATGTACATTCTTGTTCAATTTTTTTTAAAAAAATTATAGACATAAACTTAATCCATTTTTACACATTTCTTTATTTTACATCATCCTCAAATTCTAAATACAAATGCCACCTTTTATTTCGTGAAAGTTGAACAGTTTGCATGTTGTGGTCCTTTTCCTTTATAAAAGTGACACAGGTTTGTACTTTTAACCTCCTTTGAAAACTATCATTCTCTTTAAAAGTAGTGGCTTTTTCTTTAGAAGCTGTTGTATTCTCTAGCCCAACATGGGAATACTTAGAAGATTGCAAAAAATCTATTTTCTTCTTCATTTCAATTGTTGTAGCTTCCATTTGTTCCTTTTCTAACATTTTCTCCATGGTCTCATTTTCAATTCTCAATTTCTCCACGTCAATATCCAACTTGGAAATTTGCTTTGTTAAAGGCTTTTAAAACCTAGGTTCTTGATTTCTGTATTCAGTCATTTTTTTCTTACCTTTATCCTTCTATGAACTAGAAGATTTATAAGTAAGTGGTATCTCTTGGTCCTTTTAAGACCTCTCTGTATCTTTTATATTTTAATGTCTTGAAGATTTTCTTTTACTCTTATCAACATCTTTATGCTCGTGTTTTTTCTTTCTCATTTCTCTCTCCCTTTTCATTTGTTGAATAAGGGCAAGTTGTTTCATGATGAGTTTTTCCTCATTTTCTAGCTCATCAGAGGGAGCTTCTTTAGAATCTAAACTAGATGTACTTTTTTCTCTTTCATTAGAAGTAGAAGTGACTGTAGGTGTTTCTAATACCCTCTTTGGAACTTCTTCATATTCTGAAGTATTTCCATCATGAGAAGGCTAATTGTTGTTCATCTCTCTCCTAGCATTACTTTCTTTACTTCTTGGAGGAGTTTCATCAGTGCTAACTTGGTTTCTCTTCTTCCTCTAGGACATTTCCATCCTTGAGGATGATGGTATTCCACCATATAAAACCTTCTCAGGATCATTTTTCATCCTTGACCTAGTATTCATTCTGAGAGATATTTACTAAATTTGCACTAATCTCAAAGATTTTCTTTAGAGTCACCACCCAACAATAATTAGGAATGAATGAATACTATCAAAAGACAATTTTGACAACTACAACTGGTATGATCTGTATACACTTGATATTCCTTGATTTCCCCAGTAGAGCCACCAATTTGTTAGGGTTTTTTCTTGCAGGGCCTCTAAAAATGCTTGAATACCTAAATAACTCTATGACTCCCAATGCCTTTGATACTTTGACTCAAGCAAGAGAAAACACTAATTGATGAGGTATTTTGATAACACTGGGGATACCTATTATCACCTCCTTCTTTTTTGAGATCCACTGACTCAGGCAGGTTTTACCTATGATTGATTACTGACTTGACAGTATCTTTAGAGTGGATTTTACTTATGGGCTGAATGCTCTGTTCTTATATGGGTATATAAATGACAATGAAAATAACTATGATTATTCTAAAGAAAATTTTGACAATCCAAATCATTATCTTTATGATGACAGACAAAAAAATAAAAAGGAATTTCATCTTTCTTTCCTTTTACAATTCTTATGAACTTAGGAGGAATAGCCTATTCAATTTACTCTTTAAGAAATCAACAAACTCCAACTGTATTCACTGTGAATACAATTGATTTTACATATACACTCTGAAGGTAATTTATTTTGAATAGTATTGGATATTTTGGATGATGATGGATTACCTAACAGATTCCTAGACCAGTGCCTATCCTTGGGCTTATAGAATCAAAAGATATAAATCCATAGAGATATATAGACAAGAATACTGTAGGACTCCTTACAACCTACATACAACTCAGATAAAGTGCCTTGAAAACTATCCTGTCACTTCTACAATATTGTATCAAATCCTCAATCAATGTTGTACTCTCTGAAACTACTCACAAAGTTTAATTCTCCCCTTAGAAGAAACTTGCAAATAATTAGATAGCTACCTTATAGCCAATATGTTTAACATGCCTTACAAATTAAACATAAAAGAGTACATACAATAAGTAAAGAGACAACAACAATGTAGAATAAAGTTGCACTGTATTTTTATTCATATATTTCTACTTCAAATACATATAAAGGCTAAAAGCTCAAAAAACACAGATTGAAATCTAGAAGTCTGTCTTACAATTATATTTCTTCTCCCTCAAAATATTACAATTTTATCTATTTATATGTTCTAACCATCGTGGAATCCTTAAAACAAGGATGCAAAAAGCTTCAGACGGTTGTAAAAACCTAAACCTAAAACTTAGGAAAAGACAAAAACTAAGCATGCACCAAGCCGTGGAAAGATAAAATATAGGAATGAAATCTGATTTTTTCTTTGTCTTCATGTGATCTTCGACATCTTTGGATGTGCATCTTGAGGATAGTCCCTAATTTGACTTTTGGTGATGACTAACATGCTTGTCTTCCAAAAAATTTGAACTGGATACTCTAACATTCCTTTATTCATCATCAATGATATCTAAATCTACTATCACTGGTCTCTTCTTTTTGGGCTTTGTCAGGTTGTCCCAGGCAATCACATCCTCTTCCTTCAGCCATTCAAAATTCTAGATATTTTCTAACAAGGCCTTTTTCCTTTCCCATCTAGCATCTGTTATGCTCTTAACATGAGATATGAATTTATTACAATCTGACTCTATCTTAAATGCTTCATCAATCAGTGCATTGAATCTTTCCATATCCAATTCTCCCTTATTTGATATATAAATGTCTTTATTTGGGAGTACACTATCAAAATCTAATAACCATAACCCTAATGATTTTATTTGATCATCCTCTATCCTAATAGGTGGCACAAATCTATTATACCCTGACCCAAACATTTTTAACTTAGCCTCTACTTGGTTGGCCTTTCCTTTGAACAAAGATAGAGTGGCACCAATTTGTTTTATCTCAGTACCAACCAAAGTTACTATTTATGGTATGTCTGAACTCAGTGGTTATACTGATGGTAATCTCTCAAAAAGTATAGTCCTTCAAGACCAAGTAGTATAATAAGGGTTCAAAATTGTCAAAAAACTTGTCACCTCAGCCTGTATACCTGGCAATCTACCATATGCCCCATACACTATATCCATCTTATCCTTAATAACACTGATTCTATGCCTCAAAATTGACACCAATGCCTCCAAAATCACACCATTATATTCTATAGCTCTCTACTTGATTTCAATTAATCTATCCCCTGTATCATCAGTCTGAATTTCTATGTATGTTACCTCTTTGGGATCAACAGGGGTGGGCTCTACAATTTCTGTTAGTTGCTTAGTAATTTCATCTATAAGCATATCCTTCTCCCTAATTTTAATAAGTGCAAGCTCTCTATCTTTTTCTATATCACTAGCATCACTAGTAATCTTCTATAGTTTCTCTGAGAGTTGCACTATTTTAGCTTGTTTAAGCTTAACAACATTGGTTAGAAGCTGGGATACCTCAAGATCCCCTGTATTTTGAAGGGTCCAAATAATGTTAGTTCCCTCCATCTTCTCTTGAATATTCAGAAGGGATGGTTTCTAATCCTTTGGAGCTAAGATCCATATTTCAAGGCTTGGGATTTAGGGCTTTACCCAAATCCTCTAACCATATCTCCCACCTGGGTCTAAGATGAAAATTTTATATCAGGTTGTCTCCTTATTTGATCAATGATAAATGCTGAAGATAAGTCCTAGCCCTCAATAAGTAGTATCCCACTGGCCTTTACCAACTGTCTCTCCTGTCTAGGAGTAATCTCTTTTGATTCAGGATCATAATCATGTAATGTTTGAAGAGCCTTTTGGGTGACTGGATCACCACCTTCTTTTATTAACTGCTTTTTAACCTATTTTTGTTTATTCCCTATTAAAGAATCTTTGAATTCGTTTGTCTTGATGAAGTTATCATCCTTAAGGAATTCCTCTTGATTAATCAATCTTTCATTAGTACCTTATATCAGAGGCAATTCCTCATCTGCCTCTATATCCTTTTATAGCCTTTTTCCATCTCTGATCTGCTTTCTGAATAAATGATCATAGGGTCTATACCCTATTATCAATGCACCAATTCTATCTGTTATTTTCTTTTGGGAAGTCTCACCGATTTCCACTTTTTGCCTCTTAGGTGGAGGCTCATTTGTGACTTCCTTTTCAGGGACTTCTGTTAGGTCAATGATGTTATCCTCCTCTACCATACACTGTAGGGGAACTGCTTGATACTCTGGATGAGAAACTAGTGAGGGACATCCCTAATCACTATCATCATCATAATCAGACTCAGAATGGTCTTTTCAGCCCTTCTCAGGAACTACCAATGCTTCTTCTAATTGATTACATAGAAGAGTATGATTTTCTATCATGGCTTCTAACCTTTTCAAATATGGAAAATTGGGAAAGAAGCCTCCAAATTTGAGTCCTTTTCTTTTCACCTTCCTTTCTAGGTCCAAAAGTTCATTGAACTTAGTTTCTATTTTGTTTATTTCTTCATCTTTCATTATATTTCTTATCAGGTCCTCCTCCATACATTTTGGTATAAGGGATAGTGGGTGTAAGAAATTTTCTTGCACTAATGATGAATCCCTCTATATCCACATGCCTATGGAAGCAAAAACTCATCCTGTAATGATTCATCCAAATATTTATTTGGTCCACAGCCTTATTCCCAATAGTGAAGTTGTAAATTCTGAACTACATGGGGGTAAAAGTACCCTTCCTATGTGGAGCCAAGTGCTCATTGTCAACCAGAATCAATTGTCTAATGAATTCAACTGCTTCTATCCTTGGTGGCACGTAAAATGGAGAAATATGTGGGGGTTGAGGGAAACCATAAAACCTCATTATTTTAAAGATCTTCTCAAAATAGAAATCACCCCAATTATGATCTCCTGGCCATTTTTCCAAATATTGACAAGGCCCCAACAGCTGCATAACCTTAACAGGTAATCTGGTCTTCTATACACCCAAACATTTAAGAACTGGATATACTATCCAATTCTCAAAATCACAGAACTCTTGTTCCCTAGAAGTATTATTCCAAATTTTGAGCAAAAACTGAACAGGGTTATCTTGACCATGATGAAATATCTGTGGCTACATTTCATGACAATTCATAATTGGATAATTATGATATAGGATCAAATGCATAAGCATTGAATAGTGTAAAAACCTTGGGTGTTCCTTCTTTCTTTTGATCTCAACAAAACCCTGATGCGTTTGATTAATGATGTATTAAATGTAGTCGTAATTAGAAATAGTATGGAAACTCTGCATATCCAATACCATCATTAAAATGTCTAAGGTAATTCTTTTAGCTCCAGCATCTTTTGCCAACACTCTACATAATGCATAAGCTATATATTTGACATAAAAATTCATGTCCTTATAAAAATATGGGGTTGTACTGGCCATCGGATGTATGTATGCTTTCATCTTCTTAGGGACATGAAAATCCTTGATATCCTTGGCTGCAATGCCTGCTTCACTAACATATTTGTTTTCCAATCTCTAAAGGTTTATCTCAGTATTCATGGGGTAGTAGAAATTAAAATATTTCATAAATGAATTACGGTCTAGGGTAAGTAAGGGTTTGCCATCAGCCCTTTTGATAATTTTGGATAAGGGATCATACCTACTAGCCAACTCTAGTACGAAATCAACATCAATAAACACATCTGGGACAATTAACCTAGCTAACCCACAAGTCCAAGGGTTTGAGATAGGCATAGGTTCATCACTATTCTTAAAAAATTAATTAAAGAATGAATACTCTGAAGACCTAGGCATCCTTGCATCTCTAATATATGCCATATTATCTACTAAGGTGTTTGAAGGTACCTTTCTGTTCTTGCTTTAACCTGGCAACAAATTAAGAAATTCATCTAAATAATTTCTCTTTCCCTTTGACTCATCCTCCATATCATCATTTTTTCCACTGGAAGAAGCCATGCTCTGAGCTTGACTCATTTTTCCTTGTTCTATTATCAACTTTTTGTACCAATATTGAAACAAATCTATCAGCAAACCCTTTCTATCAACCTATAAACCCTTTTCAATTCTAAACTCAACCAGCAGACACACCACAACTTTCTCTCTCTTTCAAATTCTAAACTACTAAATCACCTATTGAATTCTCTGTTTCTGGAAATTCTACTTAGTCAGAAACTACTTAATACTTCGCAAACCCTCTATATTTGAGAAAATGAAATCATGGTAAAATGAAATGATAACAAGGAAATATAATTATAAGTAGTAATTCAATGCATACGTCTCCTCAAACTGGTAAACTAGCATTCAGTCACTTCTGCAATTAGTTTTAAAGGCTATGTCATCAATTCCTAGTTCTAGCCGTGAAAATCAAATTGTCAGATAATCAATTGCAGATGAGTGATTTCGTATAGAAATCTTATAAAATTCAAATCAAAATCAAATATTATTGGCCACATTTACTCAAACTATGGCTACTTTTCCACCTGTTATAATCCTTTAAATCTAATTGGTTAACAACTATCCATGGTGGCGCCGTTGAAAAGTCATTTTTTAATTTTGATCAACTTCTTGCGACCTAGCGACTAAGTAGTCTTGTTGTCGTATGATAATCTAAATAACCACAGTTCCCTTAGGAGACTTGGTGAAAATGTTGTTTTCAAACTGAATTCTAACCTTTAGTTTATTAAGAGACTCGGGGACTGAGCAATCTCTAAGTCGCTTGATATCTTTTGAACTATGATTTTAATCATGAGAATTCCTGACTACCGCTTGATGCTCTCTTTAATCAATGGTTGTCGCTAAGTCTCATGTTCCTTTTATTAACTCACTTTTAATCACGAGACTCAGTGACAACACCTAAACTGTTAACTTATAAACTCAACCAATAACCATGATTCATATCAGGAGACAATGTGACAACACAGTCTCAAAGTCGCTTTATAAAATATTTAACTCTAATCAACTCTCGAGAAAACGTGACTACCGCTGGATGCAAACTTCAATCAATGGTTGTTGCTTAGTCTCCTTATTATTTTAGCATATTCCAGTTGATTAAGAGACTACGCGAAAAATCCTTTTCGCCAAGTCTCATGATGATAAAGAATATTCACTTTTTCTTATGAGACCCAGCGACTAAGAAATAAAGCACATGTCAATAAAATTAACTAAAGTGCGAAAAAGGTAACAAGAAAATAGGACCCGTTTCAGAAAATTAGGGTTTCTTCATATTTTTTCCTAGGAAATACTAGGGTTTAGGGTTTTTTAACATTCTTCAAATGATTTTGAGGCAACAAGACCTACAAAAAATAGAATATTATCATTTTTTCATGATCTTAACTTTCAGGATACAGGGGAAAACCAACAATTCCAAAAATTAATAGGGTAAACATCAAACAGGAAATACCAGTAACACCTTCCATCCATTTTTTTCCATAATGTCTATGTTATATTCTTTCCAATATGCATAATATCAAACAAATGCATAATTTTTAGTTGCTCATAGTAGGGCAACCTACTAAATTTTCTAGGATAAATTTTTAGCCCCTTTGGAAGGTGGCCAGTAATGCCTTGATGAGCTTCACAATCATCAATTACATAATCAGTAAACAAAACAAAATAGAAAAATATATATTCTAAACATAAACCATTAGGTAGAATGACATTACCTTGATGATTAATTTTATTATATTCAAACTTCTATAGGCGACGTGTCATTCTTCTTGGCTTTGATGTAGTCTCTTCTTTCTCATTGAAAGATATTTTTTGGTACTTCAATACTTATGATTTATGTTGAAGAAGTGTCTATACTCATCAAACACATGCTTTCCTAAACAATTTGAATGACAAGATTTCATCTTTGGACCACAAACTAGACATGCAAATTTTACCCTTTTTTTGAAGACCTACAAGATAATAATATAATTGGATTAAATAGGTTAATTTTTATAATTAAAATTATCATACACAACTTGAATTCACTACAACATACTAGAAAAATCTGTTAGCCATCGTGCATAATGTATTGTCTATACAAGCATTGCATGGAATTGAAATTTTCTTTGTCCTATTGGTCTAGAGATGTCATACATAGTGACACCATTCTATAACTCTCGCAACTCGTTGATAAGAGGCTCAATAAATACATTCATATCTTTAACTTGGTACTTACCTAGTTGAATTAACAATGACATTACATAATTATTGTGACCATTTTACTACAAGATTTATAATTACATGTAGATAACTATTAAATGATAAAATACCTATAAAAATCATTGTAAACATAATGTGCTCCCTCTTTATTGACATCCATGGAGGAATGTTATTGTTGATAATAAAAACAAACCACACTGAGTAAACGGATCTCAGCTCTCCAAATGGATTGACACCGTCGAATGCGAATGAAAGCCTGAGATTACGAGGTTCTTCTTTAACGTGTGGCCAATTTTCCTCTATTTCCATAAATGTCAAACCATCCACAAGTATTCAAATAATATCATCTCAACTTCTATTGAGTTTATGGTAGTCCATAAATTGTTCCAATATACTGCACTCGAATAATCATCGCATACATGGAATAATGGGAATGTAATGAAGAACCTTGTAAGGTACCTCTTTTGTTATTCGATCTATTTGATATCTACTCATATGATATTAAGGGCATTCTATTGCAAATTCATGTTTTTTATTATATATAATATGATCTTTGGGACAAGCATATATTTCTTGGTACTTCATTCCAATATCTTTCATAGTGGTACATAATTATCGGTATGAGCAAGGTAGAATATTTGATGGTGGTAACAAAAACTCACCTATCAATCTACAAAAAAAAATATAAGTTCTTAATATAAACAATATTAATGGTACATGATTCACTCTTTATTAACTATAATGACATATATGACATACCTTAACATACGTGACATTATTATGTTGGATAAACCATTCATAACCTTCAAGTTCACCAACAACAATATAGTAGAGAGAAGATTTATTTGGGAGCCTTCATAAAGGGTTGTGTCTGCCTTCTCAAGTAGAGGTATATCATGGAAGACATCAAGGTCATATTTACCATCATCATCAGCTGCACCAATACCAAATGTTCCATGTATCAATGTATTTGTACCATCATTTTCAAAAAACATTCTGGCACATGATCGTCATCTTCCATCATATCATTATCTTTAGCTTCAATATTTGCACCTCCCTATTCCTCCACTTTGAAAACCATTGATAGGGAGATATTACTAATGACTCACCTTGAATCCTTCATTATAACTTCTTATAGGTCTTCTAGGTTTATTTTCTCCACCCTTACCCTTTTAGGAGAGTTCACTCACTCTCCCGCTCCCTTCCATGATCTATCTACCAAGTGTTGAACCTCACTCCTCACTCCAAGAGTCACTAGGGTAATTCCTTCAAGTATTTCCCATCACCATGACCTCTACTTGGCAATGTTGAAGGTGTGATTTCAAGTTCCTTTGACCATCCTTGACCCCAATTCGATAAGTTTTGTTCCAAGTAGCTATTGGCTCCTAAACTGATTCATCACTAAGTTTAGTGGCCTTTTAAGCCTAATTAGGTCTTACACCTAGTTTTCTATCAAAATACAACACTTTTAAAAAAAGACCTCACACAAGGTTTGGATTATGATACCCCTAAAGTTCTTCACTCCAGGTGCTCCATGGACCTCAAACTTCATAAACATGCCCACTAATCTCATGGTTCAATCCCACATTGCCCTCTTGCATCGACTGTCCTCTATCTTGCTCCTAGCAGGGTACTTGTAGTCTCACCTAGGGAAAGGTTCTAAAACTAGCCTATTTCATTATCTCTCTCCAAAATACATATGATAAACTATACAATAAGTTCCCTACCATGTCCCAAAAGTTCATGAAGAACCCACACTAGGATTTTATGGTAGAGACATTCTTTTATGCTTCAAACTCTGACTAGACCAATGAACTAGAAACAGAGCATGATTTTAACTCACTAAAAAAACCCACTGAACTATGCCTACCAAAACCCACAAAATGAAATGATAAACTAATCTAAATATTTATAATAAATAAAAACTTCATTCAATCCACTCTAGGACAGATGCTCGAGTTGCAAGCTTGACTGTCACCAATTTTCAGAGAAATTTCTTCTTGTTTCCATTTGAGTATGCTTAATACATTAACCAACCCCTTCACAAATCCTTATATTACCTTAAATACAACTAATCTATTGGCTCCCACTGGTAATTCAAGCCCATAACTAATTTTTGGCATTAAGACAAGTTTTGACCCAAGATGTTGCAAATGACAAATTGACAACTTTTACACCACTGCCCTTCTAACATGCATAACATCAAAAATGGGTGCGGATTGGCTTCTCAAGCCATATTAAACCTATTCTTACTCCTTGCAAGAATTCAGGAGTCATTTCCCATGTTAGGTCCAAATTGGCCACACCAAGCATCTAATGGAAAATCTTGCTCAAAACATGTTTTCCACCTCACCAGCAACTCTAAACACACTTGAGACTCTCTTGGAGTTATTGTTCACTCTTGACTTGGATAGGGTCAAGTAAAAGTCAAAATTTTACTAAGGAACTAGCCCCATTCCCTAGGTGCTCATGCACCAACCATATTCTTTGGGTTGTGGTGGTCCATACCATGTGCCCTCAGGAGCTCGACCTATATAAAAATGATGAAAATAAATAAACCATGATCATGATCTCATCATGAAGTGATTTCTTATGTATATAAATTGTTAAAACTAGATAATGAACAAATTACCAATGGATGATAATCATGTCCCCCTTCAATGTGAGGGTAAGTACAAGAAGTAGTCCACTTTTGGTGGAACTTTCATACCTAGCTGAGTTTGCAAATTCACGCTCAATGAAATCAGTTCCCACTTAGAATGAACATGTCTCATTTAGCTTCGGGATCCCGAGCCTAAAATTTTAGAAATAGGGTCCCGTTTCAAAAAAAATGGGATCCCATTTCAAAACAGTGTTTAGTTTTAAAAAATGAAATGGGACCTTGTTTCAAAACAGGATCCCATTTTGAAACAATATTATTTTTTAAAGAAAACCTTCCATCGATTCATTTACATGTTATGATTTTAAAAATAACGTAAACATGGTACGTTTAATAAACAATATCCCATTTCTAAAAATTTTGAATTTCAAGCACACTTTTACTATTTGCTTTTGGTTTGGAAAGAGGCTTGGGTAGTAACCATAGCCTTGGCCCTGCTTTGACCTGCAACTTGAAGGCTTTGCTAGTGTCCACACAAAATAAGGACTTTCAACATATATCTTAAGACATTTTTAGAGGAAGATTTTGACAAAATTAAAACCCATTATATATCAAGCTGTGCAGATTCCAAATATGTAATTTTTTTGTAAATTTGATAAATTTTCTATTTTTCATTGAATTTCTCAGACAACATGCTATTTTGTTATTTTAATAACTTTTTTATTTGAAATTTTATTGCAACAAAAATTTATGACATCAAACTAGAGAAAATTCTACACTTTAAAAAATTAAAATCATATGTTTTGGTCAAATCATGCTTGTCGTACACGAGATTTTAAAATTACCAATTATGCCTAATAAAAAAAATTCAAAAAAAAATATCAAAAAGAAAATACCAAATTTTTTTATCATTAATCTTAACTGTGTTACATACCATTTCCCAAAAGGATTCAAATAAATATTTTCATTTAGGTCAAATTTTGCTTGTTGTACATGACCATAATATGGTCCTCAAACATGGACTTTAAAATGTGAGTTTTAGTAATGCCTATTGAAAATGAGATTTTATCATGTGGGTATTAAACTAAATTACATATTTGGAAATTAGACTTCAAGTACTACAACTTCTATTACTCAATTTGTTTAAGATTCAATCTCTAAGTACTTCAAATATTCAACTCAAACAGGATGAATTTGAAAAAAATAGAAAAAATAGTTCCACTCTTTGGCCAAATTGGCACCCATGACCATTCTCCCAACAATGTATCTTAGTTTTTTTATCAGAATTCTTCTAGTGTTTAAGCCCTTACAAATTTTGTAGGGACAATAACATTTTCCATCACCTTTTCTTTCAAAGTTAGATCACAATCCAGTCATTGTCTCCCTATCTTGTTCTTCACTTATATTATTTGACATGATCCATCTTCATAGGGAAAAAAGTTAGGCTATGGAAAATTTGGTCTATAACCTTTACAAACTAATAAAAATGATGTTGAAAGTACACAAATATTCTTAGACCTAGTTATATATAGAAATTGTAAATTTAGTTATGAAATGATGTTTAAGTATAGTATACCAAATTGAAACACTTGAACATAGAGACTTTCAACATTCACAATTCATCAATTAAAAGTTCCTGAGGGAGTGCAATGGAGGTTTAAATAAAAATGGAGTCTAAAATACCTATAAGGTCTTTAAATAATTTAAACATGTTCATTTGAGCCATTCAATGTAATAAAATGCAATAGAGATGCAAAAAGATGTAATATTGCCAAAATAGGCCTAAGAGGGCAAATTATGGGGTTGATAGGTAGAGTATGAGTTTTAATGTTTTTAAATATTCCATAAGGTCATAAGAAGACCATACTTAATTGTAATAAGGTTTACTAGATAATTAGTTGTCGAGTTGTCAACT
Organism: Thuja plicata; assembly: GCA_018584345.1. NCBI lineage: Eukaryota > Viridiplantae > Streptophyta > Pinopsida > Cupressales > Cupressaceae > Thuja > Thuja plicata. The sequence continues at coordinate 1,145,254 of MU226964.1, read as the reverse complement.
TGACAACATTCTTACTCTTTTGTTAATCCAAAATTGTGGGACAGTTGGTTTGGGAATAGTTACAGTCAGTTTGGAAGGTAGTTGAAATTTTTTTGTGGTCTTTGAATCACATATGAGTCTATTTAAGACTAGGGTTCTTGATAATGAGGAGAGGAATGATAAATGGGAGAATTCTAATTAATAAAAGTTAAATTTTTCCTACTCTCCTTGTGTTCTTTACACTTACATTTAAGTTTTCATTCATTTATTATTGGTTCCATGGGCTTATTTTGAAATAAATTAAATTGGATTTAATAATTATTTTAATCTATAAAATTTTGGTTTTTGATTGAAGTCATATAGTTGGTTATAAGGAAAGATAACCACATTTTATTTTGATTGGTTCAAACCCTCACTAAGGTAAACAACAAACAATAATATGTAGTTTCCTTTTGTCTGCACGTGTAAATGGACACCATGATGCATAGGGTTATGGTAGTTCTTGTATTTTACCTTTATAAAAACTTGTAGGATATTATGAATATATTGGGCACGTTATTTGGTGGTGATAAAGTGCCTCGATCAGTCACAATGAAGGTTTGAATAGGGACAGTGACAACAAAAGTGTTTTCTCCACCAATAGGGTGTGAGAGGATGTTATGTTGGCCATGTTTAGTGATGAAAGGATATATTTATAGAGCTGACGAGTATTTTATGTTGGCCATGTTATGTTGGTCTCTATAAGATAGGAGATATTTATAGAGCTGACGAGTATTTTATGTTGGCCATGTTATGTTGGTCTCTATAAGATAGGAGATATTTATAGAGCTGATTCACTCATGAATACAATGCTAGATGGAGGCTTGACTCCTAATGTTGTCACTTAAAGGTGTCTATTGATGCCCATTGAAAAATTGATGAAAATTTGATGAATACACACACA
>MU226964.1:1122226-1133142 GCA_018584345.1 Thuja plicata | reverse complement strand
GAAAAGATGGCCAATTTTGAGTCAAAATTGGCATTTAATATTGAGTAGCTCAATATTTCAAAAGGGGAGACAAAATTGTAAGAAGGAATTAAAGAGGAATGGGTGCCCATTTTGGAGAGAATTTCCCAATGTGGGTGAGCATTCCATTAGCCTTAAAAAGGTTAGGAATCACCCATTAAGCATGGGTAAAGGATAGTTAGGTGGGGAAGTAAACTTAGGAAATGAGGTGATGGGAGTAGGGTAGGAATAGGGTAGGATTTAGGGTAGGATTAATAGGTTCCTAGCTAGGGTTTTAGCGTATTATTAAAATCAAATTTGAATAAATTATGGTTTAGAAGAATTAGGAAAATGGAGGATTTAATAAATGTAAATTTATTAAAAAGGGAATTTCATGAGACAAATGTATTTAAATGAAATACATTAGAATAGTATTTAAACTATTGACAAATGAAACTATTTAATTGATTGAATTAAATAGTTAGAGGAATAAGAGGGAAAATAATATTAATAATAATATTAATATTTTTGGGTGTCTACATTTATCCCCTCTTTGACGTGGCATCACAAGTGACATTGCATCAAAGACAAGAAAATAAGTTTCCCTAGAGGAAGAGGGTTTCTAGGAGTCGTGTTGAAGCAACAACGGTACGAGGTTGTGCCCCCTCAAGAAAAGAACACAACAAAGACAATGTTGTCAGATTTTCTCGAAAAAGGACACAACAAGAAGGAGGAAGGGAGAGAAGGTAATAAATAGAAGCCTTCTGAAATGCAACTAAGAATGTAAATGCAAGGATGACATTAATTGCAGTTAATGAGCTGTGGGGATCCATTTGTGTGAAAAATATGGAGAGCACATCTGATTTTGATATTGCAATAGGAGGTATGCATCAGGTGTTAGAAAACACAAATGACAAGATTCCTTTGTGTGGACTTAGACGCTCAAACAAAATCACACTGCAAAAGATGCATGTATCAATAGCGACCAGTCACAACCCACGAAGATATAGCAGATCGAGGTAGTGATGAGTAGGTTTGAACTGACACAAAAAGATAAAATCAATAAAGAAGGCCTCATGACCAAGTAGTCATTCGGTCCAAAGTTCTTGCCATGAACATGATTGATGTGATGATGGATTTGATAAGCTGACGCTGGAAGGATGCATCCTGACAGGCAAAGATTAGATTTGATTTGATAAAAGAGATTCCCTAGCAAAAGATGTGAACAGGATGAGGTGCAAGGATAATCAGTCGCCAAAACTGATTTGGTTAAAAACATGATCGCAGGTGCAGGAGTCAAAACATCACTGAGAAGCAAAAAATGGAGCGATGTAGAAGTAAGAAATGGTTTATTGCAAGATTTTTGAGAATATTTGATGTTCTTGGAATTTTTTGGATTTTTCATGATTTTTAAATATTTTTGAGATTTTATGCGTATTCAAGCTATACAACAGGACAATATATACCAAAATATACATGGGGTGGGAAAAATGAGGGTGGAAAAAAAAATTCCAGGGAAAACGGGGGCTATAAGAGGGTCGGGGGGGCTTAAGGAAGGTCATTTGTGAATAGTGAATAGTGAAATTTGAGCTCTGGAATGAAAAGATGGCTGACAAGAGGATGAAGGGGCAGCTAGGAGAGCGCGTGCACATGCATGGGAGGCCCACTAAGTGACTAGTTCTGGTGAGTTAGCTATCTGAGACCTCACATTTATTGCTAGTGAAGTTATTTCATACTTTGGGGGGTAGATGGGGGATTAATGAGGGGAAAATTGAATTGCAGACCGGAGACGTCGATTCTTGAACCAGTGTCTGCGAGGACGTCGATCCCTAGATCGATGTATTCATAGATGCTGATCTTTGGATCAGTGTATCTAAAGGTGACGGTGCCGGACCTAGACCCGCGTCTTTGCAGACGATGGTCTGCAGAAAAGAACGTCAAACATGTCAGTGTATGAACCAGTGTTTTCAGCTGAACCGGCGTCTGCGACTAAAAGGACAAACACTAAGAGGGAGGGAAATGGAGGGACCCAGTGGGGGTCGGGGATAGGTCAGAAAAAGACCTAGGGAAAAGATGCCCCACTTTGGGAGGGATTAGACTAGGACTAGAAGAAAAGTTGACAGACATGGTGGATTTCTAAAATTCTTGCAGAAGTAGTTCCCACCATTGGGATCGTGAGAGCATTGGCCTCCTACCATGGAGTTGGAGTCACATCTGATGAAGGATGACTGGGGCTTATTATCTATAGTTGGGTTGGACTATGTGCCTTGTTGGCCTATGCTACAAGTGCACAATGGGATGATGACCGCGCTGATCGAGTGGTGGCATAGTGACACCACCACCTTTCACTTGCCTACTAGAGAGGTGACCATTACTCTAGAGGACATCTGGCAGATTCTATGGATACCTATCCAAGGGGTGATTCCTCGATACTATTTGGAGGATAGTGATCATTATATGGAGATTTCTTTTAGGTAGCCGATGAGGCAGATTTTGACATACTGGACTTGGATGCCCTAACAGCCAGCAGTTGATAGGAGATTGAGGCAAATAGCTCTTTATTTGGTGGGATTGATTAGGGGATGTATGTTAGCTGATCTGGTGGGACATGGTTTTGGCATGGGCTAGTCATGGGTGCTAGCATAGATGTTTGAGGAGGGGACCTCTTATTGCTGGGGGTATGTTGTCCTAGGATAGCTATACCACAATCTACACATCGCTGCATACCACGAGGCATGCAACATGGGTACCAGGGTGACCTTGATGTTAGTGTGGGCTTGGGAGCACATTGCATTGTTTTGAACTATGAGATTCAGGGAGTCATGACAGCCTGGGGAGCCTTATGCCTGCAGATACAGGCTTCCCTTGAGATACACCTCTGTCGGCCAGACTGGATATTGGTGGCAACTTTTAGATGAGGTACATGTTTTCTGCTGGACCCCATAGAGGCTATGCGAGCCATGGGGAGCTATGGATTGGGCGATAGGGGTGGAGGAAAGGTTTGAGGACTTTTTATACCTTTCATGCGTTCAGACTGATTACTTTCTACTAGGGAGGACCATCCACTAGATAGAGAGGTATGGACCATCTAGGGTCATGCGACGGTTTGGGCTGTAGTAGGGAGTGGTGGCAGAGGATGCCTTACATCCTCATGTCACCAGGGAGGTAGGGACATGGGGGAGGTGCATGGATGCTCTCACAGTAAGGGAATCCTAGAGGGACATTGTATGGATTGACTTTGTGGCATGACTAGACATTATAGATGTGGGGATGACTCTGGAGTACGCAGCATGGTGGGTTGCGCACACACCATCAAGACTAACGGACCCAACTCAGGTGGCTTCTCATGAGCAGCCGATAGGGGACCTAGATATGGATGTTGAGATAGATATCAGGGATGCCCCAGAGACCTCAGCAATAGGTTAGAGGAGGAGGTCATAGAGACAAGTGAGACCTCAGATAGAGGCACAATTACAGGATTAGGGGCTACAGGGGCCCCCACCAGTATAGGCATAGGATCAGCCACAGGTACATGTGTAGGCACCACCAGTGCCACCACAAGTATAGGGGCCATAAGGGCCACCCATAGGGTATGTAGCATAGGAGACCTATGATACTATCATCATAGAGAGAGACAGTCTTCAAACAAAGTGCATGAGAATGCAAGGTTTACTAGACATAGCGGTGGTGTCTGACAGGAGTCTGCACACAGAGAATGCCCAGATACAGGGATTATTGATTGCAGAGATAGCATGGGCTGATAGGGCAGAGGGTGCACTGGACACCTTATAGGGTCGGGTGCCTTAGGAGAGTTTTCAATGGTGGATCTGATGTAGGATGCTAGAGAGCTACGTACCGAGATAGATACTCTTATAGGCCAATTAGATACCCTGACCCTCTAGATGGAGTAGGCTACAAAGTAGATTTCTGCATTGACCTCAAAGAGGGATGTAGCACTACAATGGGTGAAGGTGTAAAGGGCTGAGTGTGACATCGCCAGGCAGGCAGCTATAGCAGGTGAGGTTGGGTAGGTGGTGGCCGAGGCATTTGCAGCTCATAGAGATGTGAACAGGGCAGGCAGGGAGGCATCCCATTATAGAGCACTATATCATCAGCTAGTTCCCGAGGGACAGAGATGATACTACTCAAAGAGATCTCATTCTTAGAGCATAGTGTAGACTTCGACATTGCAGGGATCAGTGGGGATGCCACCACGTCCACCACCAGGGCAGGGAGGTGGATCATCACAACCACTAGTATGATTCATCAGAGGATCAGATGACAAACAGTTTTGCATTTTTGAGATTATACATGTATATTGGCACCGAGGTGTACGTGATGTATTTTATTGACATACATTGATATATATATGATTGATGAGGACTCTTATGATGCTTATGATGTATGATCTATATGATGTGTTGATGCATACGACTATATGATTACTGACATTTGATGCTTGTAGGATGTGATGTATATGGATGACCTTATTATGTATATATGATGTATGACTTATGAAGGATGGATGATGCTTATATATGTATGATTTACTAACGTGTGTGGATGCAGGATGTGATATGTTTTTATGATGTATGTAACATATATGTTGATGTTTTATGAATATGTATAGGAATGCTAGATGAATGATGTTTTAACAATGCAAGACTAAAATGAATCTAAATGAATTAATTATGCAAATGGTATATGAATCTAAATGTTGTAACAATGTGAAATGATAAAAATGGATGAATGCAAGATGAACCTAAAATGGATGATTTATGAATTAAATGAATTAACTATGCAAGACTAAAATGAATGTGTAAATGAGTGATCAATGAAATCTAAATATTTTAGATTAAAACAACTTAATTATGCAAGATGTACATGTTTTTAATAATGCAAGACTAAAATGAATCTAAAATGGATTAAGTATGCACGCTAAAATAACAATGCAAGATGAACGAAAATGAATTATCAATGCAAGATGAACCTAAAATGGAGTAACAATGCAAGCTAAATAATGGATTTAATAATGTAAAATAATGAACCTAAAGTGGATTAACAATGTAAGATGAATTAATGGATTTAATAATGCAAAATAATGAACCTAAAATGGATTAACAATGCAAGATGAATTAAAAGGAATTAATGATGCAAAGTTCTAAAATGATACTAATTATTGACATGATGATTAATGCAATTTAATAATGAACAATTTGACCTAAATGATGGATCTAATGCAATCTAATGATGAATCTAATGAATCTAAAATGATGAATAATGTAACTGAATCTCAATGAACAATGATAGATGCAATAATGATACTAGAGGCAACAGATGAAATGGATACAATGGGTGCAAATGGGACTCACCTATATTTTTTTTGTGTGTGTCACAATCAACTAATAAACCAGACGGGTGGACTATGGAGGATCGGGCAGGTAATGTTAGCAGGATGACAAGTCAAGATGTTAGCATGATGGTGGGAAGATGGAATGTGTCACGAATGTACAAGGATCAAACTGAGTGATTAATTACAAGCGATTAGTTATAGTGATTATGTACAAAGGTTGCTGCTGAGATTTGATTAGATCATGCTACCTGTCTTGATGCACGTGATAGTTGTGTGTGCTGATTGATTAGTTCAAGAGGAAAGATACATCCTGCAAGAACCCAAAGATGATGATGATCTAGATTTAAGTTGAAGAGAGGAAGGATACATCCTCAAGACTCATTTCCAGAAAGATGGGACTTACCAAGTTGATTGATCAAATGTGCACTACAAGCAAACTGTAGAACCAATGTAGGATCTTACAAGGAGCAACTCAAGACATGAAAATTATACAGGACTGACACTCAGGGTTTGGGATGGTACAATGTATGGACAATAATAAACAAGATTATGTGCACAAAATCTCAGGATACGAGATAGGAAGATCATTGCGGACTAGTGCGTATGATATGCGAACACCTAGGGAATATAGGAAATGTGGAGATTAGTGGAGATGTGGTGCTGGTGATGGAAGGAAATGATATTTTGATAGATAATGAAATGGTCCATTATGTGGGATGCCTATTTCTAGGTTTTCATCACCCATACTTGTCCAAGGTGCCTGATTGCCAAGTTTTCACCACTAGACGAAAGTTTTCTCTTTATTTTTCTTTTTATTTCTTTGGATCTTTTTGATTTTTTTTTTTGATATTTTCCAAGTGCCTGTTTACTAGGTTTGCACTGGGACGACCATTTTTTCAGCTTCATTTTTCACTTTTTAGAGATTTTTTCAAGACTATTTTACATTGTTTTTGTGCTTTCTTTAGGACTTTTTATATTTTTATTTTTTTTATGGATTTTCTCAGATAACTAGAATGAACAACCAGTCGTCGGGCATAGAAGCACTTGAGATGAATGATATTGATAGGATCATTCAATGGTTCTCCCTCTAGAGTAGAGAGTTGATATTCCCCATTACCAAAGCATGCAGTGACAATATATGGGCCTTGCCAGGTGACTTCAAATTTGCCTTTCTTTTCCCAATCAATACCCACTTTCTGATTTTGTTTTAGCACAAGGTCCCCTACCTAGAACTGGCATGGGTGGCACTTCTTGTTATAGTTCCACTTGAGTCTATTCTAGTAAACAATCAAGTGATCATAAGCTTGCTGGTGCTTTTCATCTAGGAGATCTAGCTATGTAAGTTGTGCTACCCAGTAATCTTCATCATCAATTAGGCCTCTTAGTGATACTCAGAGGGAGGGTAGTTCAACCTTAATTGGTAAGACTACTTTAGCACCGTAGACTAGGGATTAGGGAGTAGTGCCAATAGGAGTATGATAGGAGGTGTGATATGCCTAGAGGGTAGGATTGATCTGGAGATCCCAGTCACGACCAATATCATTGCCAACTTTCTTGAGGATTTTGAGGATGGTTTTATTAGTTCCCTCAGCTTGGCCGTTACCTTGTGGGAAATAGGGACTGGAGAAACAGTGATGGATATGGAGGTGAGCACAGAGATCACTAATGTGTTGATTTTCAAATGGTGTAATGTGATCTGTGAAGATGGTGGAGGGTATGTCGAAGTGGAAAATGATGTGATAGAGGATGAATTTGGATATCTGGACACCAGTGGTGAGTGTGAGCGGAATTTCTTTGACCCAATTTGTAAAGTACTTTGTAGCTATGATTATGTACTTGTGGCCTTCAGAAGAGAGGGGAGTAATCTTACCAATGAGGTCAAAACCCCAACAAGAGAAAGGCCAAGGAGGTACAATAGGTCTAAGGTCCTGAGCAGGAGCATGGATCAAATTAGCATGCTGTTGAAAAGGTAGGCACTTTTTGACAAACTCACAAGCATCATGTTCCATTGTAGTCCAATAGTACCTGGTACATAGAAGTTGTTTGGCTAGGACCATGCCACTCATGTGGGCACTGCAGATTCTAGCATGTACCTCTTATAAAGCCTGGGTGGCTTTGTTTTCATCTAAACATCTGGACAGTACATTGTGATAGCCTCGACGATAAAGGGTATTGGCTACGAGGGTGTAACAGGATGCTTTACGGATAAAGTTTTGTCATTGGTTTGCAGTAAGATGAGGAGATATCATACTATTTTGCAGGTAATCTTGGATATCATGGTACCATAGGGACTGGGGACCAACCAAGGAACATACACTATTCGATTCATCATTCTCATAAGCGGGAGCATGTAGTTTCTCAACTAAGAATTTGAATTGCATAGAATCATGAGGAATATTGAGAAGGGAGCCAATTGTGGCCATTAAATTAGAAGCTTTGTTCTATAAGCATGATACTTATGTTATCTACAAGTGGAGAAAGTGTTCTTTCAGCTTGTCAACTATCTACTTATATGGCATCAATTTGTCTTCTTTGGTTTGATACTCATCCAAGACTTGTTTGATGATGAGTTGGGAATTGTCAAAGACTTGGATATCTGTGATGTTCCATTCTATGGCCATGCAGAGTCCTGCAATTAGTGCTTCATATTCTACAAATGTTGTTTGCCCAGGGAAATCCCAATTTGAATGACATGGGGATGTAGTCACCTTGAGGTGTGACAAAAAGTATTCCTTCCCCTGCACCATGAGCTGTGTAGGACCCATCAAAGTAGAGTTTCCAAATTGGTTGTTCTTCTATCATGTACAAATGCTCATCTATAAATTCTATGACCAAAGGATATGCATCTACCAATGGTGCTTCAGCTAGCTGATCGACAATGACTTTCCCTTTAATGGCTTTTCTATCGACATACTGAATATCAAATTCACTTAGCAACATAACCCATTTTTCCATTTGACTTGTAAGTGTAGTCCAAGAGAGTAGGTACTTGAGAGGATCCACTTTTGAAATGAGCTTGGTTGTGTGACTAAGCATGTAGTGGAAAAGTTTTTGAGTGGCAAAGACCATTGCAAGACATGATTTTTCCATGGGAGAGTAGCTCATAACCCACTAAGGTTTGACTAATATAATAAATAGCTCTTTCTTTGCCTTCATCATTCAATTGAGCAAGGAGTTCCCCCAGTGCTATAGTAGTAGTAGAAATGTATAAGATGAGTGGTTGACTAGGTACAGGCAGTACCAAGATGGGTGGATTAGCCAAGTATTCTTTGATTTTGTCGAAACTCTTCTGACATTGAGGATCCCACTTGAATGTATTATCTTTTTGTAGGAGATGAGTGAAGGATTGGAACTTGTCTGCTGGTTGAGAGATGAAATAGCACATAGATTGTAGTTTTCCTTGGAGGCTGCGTAGTTGTTGCAGTGTTTTTGGTGGAGACATCTCTATGATAGCTTGTACTTTCTTTGGATCGATTTCAATGCCTTGTCTAGATACAATAAATCCTAGGAGTTTGCCTGATGTGACTCCAAAGACACATTTCTTAGGGTTGAGGATTAAGTAGTAGTGTCCAATTCTATCAAAGACGCATTCCAAAACATCTAGGTGATCTTCCCTTTTTATTTATTTTTCCAAGATATCATCCACATAGTCTTCAAGGATCTTGTGAATCATGTCATGAAAAATGACAGTCATGGCTCTTTGATAGGTTGCCCCAGTGTTCTTTAAGCCAAAAGGCATCATGTTATAGCAGAAGGTGCCCCAAGGGGTTGTGAATGTTGTCTTATGCTTATCTTCTTCTACAATGTGGATCTGTTTATATCCAGAAAAGTCATCCATGAGTGATAACATCTCATGTCCTACTATGAGATCCACAATCATGTCTATGTTTGGCAAGGGGAAATCATCCTTTGGACATGCCTTGTTGAGATCTCTGAAATCCATACATATCTTGATTGATTTATCAGACTTAGAGATGGGCACCATGTTAGAGATCCAGTCAGAATAGTCAATGGGGCAGATGATCTTGGCTTGGAGTAATTTTTCTAGCTCTACTTTGATAAGTAGCGCCACTTTAGGGTGCATCTTTCTAAGATTTTGCTTGGCAGGTTTGCTGTTCGGGTCCACTGCTAGAGGTGAACCACCATGTTGGGATCTAACCCCAGCACGTGGGAGTAAGACCATGCAAACTTGTTGATGGATTCATTTAATAAAGTGATAAGATCACTTTCTTCTACTTGAGTCAGAGATTCTGCTATGTATGTGATGGCAGGATTTTCTTTGGTACCCAGGTTGACAGGTTTTGCTTCTTCAATGAGAATTGATGAATGTTCAAGTCTGTAATCTCAGATAAGAGGAAGAGGAGAATATTCATCCTCTAGCACCTTAGAGAGGATTTCACCAGGGGATACACCCTTTTTTTTTACTATTTTATGATCAAATAGCACCACAGAGGGGTTTTTGCTAGGGGATCGATTTTTCTCTTTTTAATTTTTGTTTTCTATTTCATTTTTGTGGCTAAAGTTCTCCTCTTCCCCAAAGTATGCCTTTGGGTCCAATTTGTAGACATATACTGAGTCTTTCCCCTAATCACTGCTTTGCTCAATTGCTCCCATAAATCTTAGGAGCGCATCCTCACTTTGGAACTCATCAACGTGTATGACACTTGGTTGGTCCCAATCTATGAGTTCAGGATGGCAGAGGGGAAGGTCAATGAAGAGGATGGAGAGTTTTTGTAGGACAGCATTTCCCAGGAAGGTTTCATCATCAAAAACATCGTCATAAGCTCTCACAACTTTCTCTTCTAGGATATCTTTGATGTTAGCGATTTTGCCCAAGGATGGACAAGAGGAATAGTTGATGAAATCGTTGGTGCCCCCATTCATGCCAGAGCCCATGCCAAGGCCCAGATGCTTTTCTAGTTGGGTAGGTACAATATATCTTTCATTCCTTGCTCTTCATAACCAAGGCCACCTCCCTTGTAGTTCCATTTTTCTATCACCAATTTGTGCGTTGCGGGGTACTTATCTTTCAAGTAATTGAGGCAATTTGTATCCTTGGGTGGTGGATCATTATATAGCCATTGGTTGATGTTTGGTATCATTTCCTAGCCAGTCAAAGTACCTTCTGATATAAAAGTGGTAGAACCAAATTGTAGTGCCTTGGTTGTGTCTTATGCTAAATGTGGACCTCTTGATTTAACACAAACACAACATAGTCTTTACACAATCAATGAACTCACAAAGATAAACATGAATTGTTTTCTCTGCAAGCGTGATTGAAGCGACCTGTTGCCTCCTAATTAGATGGGATTGTTGTAGTTTACCCTCAGAATGAGATCCAACAACCTGACCATTGCTAATATGGAGGATTTTATAGTGCAAGTAGATGAAGAAAAACCATTAATTATGAGAAATATGCATCTAGTTATGAGAAAGTGCTGTCATTCTATGAATTAAGACATGATTTAAGCTATGAAATTGAAGTGCAACTAGTCTAAGAATGAAATGCAATTAAGCTATGGAAGTAAAAGTGCAATTAAGCTAAGAAGTTGAATGCTTCTAATCT
>MU226964.1:1089146-1102891 GCA_018584345.1 Thuja plicata | reverse complement strand
AAATCAAATACATTATAATTTAAACCCACTACTATATCCACCATTATAATCATGATCTTCATATCTATATATACTACTATGATAAAACATTTATTATTAATATTGCCTTGGACATTTTATTATTATGGATATTATAAGACATTATTAATACCATAAATTCTTTATTATTATTGATATTAAAATCACATCAATAATCTACTAATAAAATTGAACATACCATGAAAACACTTAAAACTACAATAATCAGAACTTCATTCTCAATGAATTAAAAAGACAAGAAACCAGCTACAAGATCCACAAAATCAACAAACTGAGAGGACACAGAAATATATCACCCACACAAGGGACTGACGTAGGAACTCCCCACCTAAAGGTAAAAGGATCAGAGGCAGAGTTCCTTCCTGTGGAACCTGGTGATATCTCTGTAACAACAACAATGATCATGGATTTTGAGGGATCGCTCAGACCTATGAAGCCAGGTGGAGATGATACCCGGTACATGCACTCCTGCATCACCAAGAAGAGATACATGGATACATATGGATATACAAATTAGATATATGCAAGAAGATGACCAAGATAGATACATCGTGTTGACCTCACTAAGTGAGTAACTACGACTTCATCCTGAGTCATGAAAACACATCAAACACATATTCATAAAACATAAAATATCATGATAATGGTTAGAATAAAATCCTTGGGTTAGATCCATAAAACATAAAAATAGATGGTTTTCTAATCTCATAAACATATAAATGATAACCATAAATGAGAATATCAATAATCTGATAAACATATCATCATCCACAAAACATAAATGTAAATGTATAGTTATAACCATCATAATAGAATGTCCAAATCAGAAAATCCAGGTATCACCATAGGAGAGGGTATTACATCCTCCACGCCTAGAGTTAGGCTTACTCTTGGAAGCCTACAAATAAATATGGATAAGCATCTCTAAGTCTAGCAGCATCCTCCCATGTAGCAGAGGAATCATCATTGAGGTCCCATTGGATCCTTTCCTGATCTATGGTGTGACCCCTAAGGGTCAGTGTTCGCTGCTACAAAATACGTACCAGCTCTAAAGCCAGTTGCCCATCCTCTACCTGTAATGCATTCCAATCCAAAACATGAGTCACATCATGAATATATTTTCTAAGAATTGAAACATGAAATACATCATGAATAGGAGAAAGGCTGGGCATCAATGCAAGCCAATAAGCTATTGGTCCTATCCTCTCTAGGACTTCAAAAGGGCCAACAAATCAGGGTGCCAACTTGGAGCCTTTTTCGTAACAGATTGGACTCTTTCATGGATGCACCCTCAAAAGGAATCTAGCACCAAGAGTGAAGTGTAAATCATTCCTATGAGCATTGGCATACTTCTTATGCCTATCCTAGGCTATCAAAATATGCTCTCTGATACGCTTGACCTGCTGCTCCATATCTTGCAGCATCTCAGGGCCTAGAAGTACCCTATCCTCCAATTGGTCCCAAATTAAGGGAGTGCGGCATGGACGGCCATACAAAGCCTTAAAAGGGGACATACCTATGGAATTGTGATAACCATTATTATAAGAAAACTCCACCAAATATAGATATTCTTCCCAATGGGTCTGCCTGTCCATAACATACATTCTGAGCATATCCTCAAGAATTTGATTGACTCACTATGTCTGCCCATCTGTCTCAGGGTGATAGGCTAAACTAAAGTTGAGTTGAGTCTCTAAAGTGTGCTGAAGTGAAGTCCAAAGAGTCAATGTGAATACTGGATAATGATCAGATATTATTTTCCTAGGAATACCGTGGAGTCTCACAATGTCCTTCATGAATATTCTAGCTACAGAAGCTGCTGAGTAGGAGGACTACATGGGGGAAAAATGGCCTACATTAGTGAGTCTATCAAATATTACCATGATAGAGTCATGTCTCCTAGGAGTAACTAGAAGTTCCATAATAAAATCCATGTAAATAATGTCCCATTTCCATGCTGGCACTAGGTGAGGTTGCAAAAGGCCAGCGAGATGTTGATACTCTACTTTCACTCTCTAACATTACAAACATCTAGCCATGTAGTCTGCAATATCTCTCTTCATTCCTAACCAATAGTACAATTGGTGTAGGTCAGCATACATTTTCTTCACCCTAGGATGTGTTAAATAGGGAGCCTTGTGGCTTTCTAAAAGGATAAGCACACGAAGATCTCTTTCCATGGGTACATAGATTCTATTTTTCTGTCGCAACAACCCAAGGGTATCTAAGGAATATCCTAAGAAGCAACCTTCCAAGGGTCTTCCTCACTCTATTTCTGTCTTGACCTCCTAAAACCAAGAGTCAGAAGTGAGAGCCTCCCTGATTCTTTTCTCCAAATCTGTGTTTAGGGATAGTGCTGATAAAACATGTCTGCGCCTACTCAAAACATCTGCTACCACATTCGTCTTCCCTTGGATGTACTTAACCTTGAACTCATATTCACATAAGAATTCCATCCACCTACATTGTCTAGCATTGAGGTTAGGTTGAGAGAAGATATATTGAAGGCTTCGATGATCTATTTGGAGTTCAAATTTGTGACCCAACAAAAAGTGTCTCCACTTTACCAAGGCCTCAACTACTGCTGCAAGTTCTAGATCATGGGTGGGGTAGTTGAGCTCATGATCTTTAAACTTCCTAGAATCATAAGCCGAAACTTTTCCTTCTTACATAAGAACCACCCCAATCCCTTCTAGTGAGGCATCTGTGCAAACTACAAAGTTTCTTGATGGTTGAGGAACCACCAAAATTGGAGAACTGGTTAATCTTTCCTTTAAACATTGGAAAGCAGCCTCACATTTTTCTAAACAAACAAACTTATTTCCTTTCCTTTGCAAGGAAGTAATGGGATGAGCTATTTGAGATAAATCTCACACAAATCATCTATAACACCCAGCTAGTCCTATAAAGCTGTGAACTTCAGGGATGTTAGTCAGAGTTGGCCATTCCATTATGGCTTGAATTTTGGCGGGATCAACAGCGATGCCATTTCTTGAAATGACTTGTCCAATATATTTAAGCTCTGTCTGAAAGAATGCACACTTTTCTGCGTTGGCATAAAGTTGATTTTCTCTAAGGCACTACAATACTTGGTGAAGATGAACCTCATGTTCTTTAGGAGTTTTGGAGAACACTAATATATCATCTAAGAATACTATCACAAATTTATCCAAGTAGGTTTTGAAAACCCCATTCATTAAGCTCATGAATACAGAAGGAGCATTCGTTAACCCAAATGGTACCATGGTGAACTCATAGTGACCATACCTACTGCGAAAGGTTGTTCGATGAATATTGACTTCCTAAATTCTAAGTTGATGGTATTCTGACTTGAGATCAATTTTTGAAAATATTTTTTCCTCTCTCATTTGATCAAATAGATCATCAATGCAGGTAAGGGATACCGATTCTTGATTGTGACTTTGTTGAGTTGATGATAGTCGATGCACAATCAAAGAGAGCCATCTTTCTTCTTCACAAATATTACTGGTGCAACCCATGGTGACACAATGGGTCTGATAAATCCTTTTTCCAAGAGCCCTTCCAACTAAAGCTTAAGTTCCTCAAGTTCCTATGTGGTCATATGGTACAGAGCTTTGGAGATTGGTTCTACTCCTGGAACCAACTCAATTTGGAAGTCAATGTCCCTCTTGGGAGGCATTCCTAGAACTTCCTTGGGAAAAACATCCAAGTACTCTTGTAATAGGGGATGATCTAATGATACATCCCTACTTTCCCTTTGGTCCAAGTCCTCTACTGAGACTGCAAATAATTGGCATCCTTTGCGCATGCACCTCTTGAGATGCATTGCAGAAATCATAGGAAGAGAGATGGGTCATTGCAACCCAAAAATATTCTTAGGTTCTCCTAAATCATCTGAACATTGAATGCTTTTCTTTCTACAATCCAAAGTGGCTTTGTGAGCTTCCAACCAATCCATACCCAAAACTACTCCATACGAGCCTAGATGAATTACTCAGAGATCTACTAAGGTGGAAAAAGGTCCAACTTCTAACTTTCAACTATGGACACAAGAGTTAGAGGTTATTCTTTCCCTGGAGGCTAGCTCAACCTGCCACCTATCTTCCTGCCTTACTGCCTTCAACCCACATTTCTCTATTAAATAAGGTGAAATAAAAGAATTTGTTGCTCCTGAATCAAATAGTATAGTGGTAGAGATACCCCTTAAAAAACTTGGGGTTTCAATGACTGATCCCTAATGATTGGCTTGTCCATGGTCTAAGGTGGAAAATACTTGGTGAGCCCTACTTGCATTACCTATTGTTGTTTCTGAAGTGTCCTATCTATAGCTAGCTGCTAGGGAACATTTTTGAGGGTAATTAACGTCAATGTGACCATGTTGGCCACAAGAGTAACATCCAGTGTTCTTAACAGAATTCCTTCCCATGGAAGGTGCACTAGACTGTTGATAGCTACCCTGACTAGAGTTTTGAGGCATACTCTAAGCTGGCTGAGGGTTTGGGTATCACTTTGCATGCTGCCAATTGTGAGAATTGTGAGATTGAGAACCCCCATTTTTATTGTTATTACCATTTTAATTATTGTTGTTGTTGCTATGAAATTTTCTTTTTTGGTGGTTCTGACTTCCTTTGGGATGATAGTTTTTAGGTCCAGGTGCTCCTTGAGATGGATTCCCTTTGAAACTTGACCTGGCCTAGAATGCATTACCCCCTTGGCCACCTATCTGACCTCCTAACCCCAAGGCTACATTTTGTTCCTCAAGATGAGCCTTAATGACTGCATCCTTAACTGTCTAGGGTTCGAACATTCATACGCTACCGACCAAGCAACCATTGAGTCCTCTAAGGAAGTGTTGAGTCAGCATGGGGTTCATCATCCTTATATCCTGAGTATAGCTTGAGTTCAAAGAAATTCCTCTCATAGTCATCAACTGAAATAGTTAGCTACCTTAGGTTGTGAAACACTTTGGCTCTTTCCCGTCTCCAGTGGTCGGAAAGAAATTTGGCTCGAAAGAGTTCTAGGAATAGTTCCCATGAAAGAGTGGTAATATATATGTGAAGTTTCTCTCTATGATTCCCACCAAGTCAATGCAGAGTCTCTAAGGTGAATGACTGCAAACTGGGCTTTCATGTTGCTGCTATAAGGATGCATGGAGAAAAGCCTTTCCAAGTCTAGCAACCAAGTTTCAGCTGTAGATCCACCTTGAGTTCCCCTAAAGGGGTTACTCTTAGTCCTGAGGAGGTCTCAGATGTGAAAAGCATGCAAATCATCTTCTTCCATTTCTTGATCTCTCCTCCTAGGACTCCTTTCCCTTTCCTCGTAGTGAGTGTTAGTCTCCCCATGGTGACCTCTATCCTGCCCTGCATCTAACCTATGAAGAATCTGTTGTAGGAGTTCTTGTACTTGAGCCCCCTAAAAACCTCCTAATTGATTATCAGATTGATCCCCCCTACCCTCATATTTTTCTTCTTCATGAGAACTCTCTTGTTGAGATCTAGGAGGGGTATTTTGGGCACCTCCCCTTCTACTGCGGGTTATACAAGGCATCCTGCCATAAGTAAGAAGAAGGATAAGTTTAAGGGTCCTAGTCTAATTCTATGTTTAAGTGTTTCCTTAAATGAATAAAAAATTTTAAGAAGCATGGGCCAAATTCCCAGGGCCCCAATGTAGCAACTTAGTACTCTGATACCAAAAATTTCATGCCCCACAAGGGAACCGGGGAAGAGAACAAAGATTCTCTTTATAGAAGAAAACCTAAGTAACGATTTATGAAAAATTTTAAATTTTTAAAGAATTACCTGAACAAAACATAGTTTAACTTAGATTCCTCCAAGGTTCCCTTCTAAATAAATACATAATTTATTTAAGTCCATTTAGTGTATTAGCAACTTGATTTACTTCTTACGCAAACTACATCTCAACACTTGTAGATTCTTTATAAAGAAATAAAAAGTACTTTCATTTCAATTTTCCATTTAAATCCATTTTTATTCCTAAGTATCCTTAAGGAATGAGATAAATTTTAAAGAAAATAGAATCATCTAAATCATTTGATACATTACAAATATTACGTTTGTTTTTCAATATCTTTTCACTTAATCAACAATAATGAGAAACATACTACTTTACTTGGAATGTTACAAAATCCTTTTTCTTTTACAACACTCATCATTTACATAAAGTTCATGATTTCCCTTTTCTTTTCCTAAGTCTACCCATTCCAAATACATCATTTTGAAACTACATTAATGATTACATTACATTCATCTCCTCTTTGGAGGTAACAATAATTTTGCAATATGAAAGATAATTACAAAGTCTTCGTTCTTCAAAACTAGAACATTAAGCAAGCACAAATCCTCAAGCACTGCATCCGCAAAGGATACCTTGATAAAAATATTTACCACCCAACCATATGGATACAAAAAGGCCCACTCGCCTGTGCTAGGAGATAAACATCAAGGTCCACAAAGAAGGGATAGCTAGGCCATACCTATGGTTGGGTAACCTTTCCCAAATAGCAAGTGGAAGAAGATCAAAGTATAAAGTATTTTCCCAAAGGTTCTAAGGCTTGGTAGAAACTCTAAGAAACAACTTAAGTGAGTGTCATCGCATAGCCCTCACCCCTTGGGCTATCTTGGTACTAGCCACTCTAGGCCCCGGCCCCCAAGTAGGCACATGCGGAATCGAATGCCTTTCATAGAGACAAGTGCCATTTGATCGTACCTATGCATAGGTACCTTCTCCCAATCCCATCCATAGCCTTTACTAGCGCTAATGTCATGGGTGAGGCATAAATTAATCTTTTTAGTGTTTGAACCCATTCCCATAAGTTTAATTAAACTTTCACTTGTTAAATAACTCTTCAGTAGGTTATCCTGGTTCTAGCCACTTAGGGCCTCGGGCCCGCACTAAGAGCCACTCACTTAGTGTTCTTAAGTTTTCTACCCTTAACCCACACATTAAAAATACATCATACATGTAGTGAAAACACATCATAAACACATTTGATAACTGCATCAAAGAATACAAAATAATAAGGTAGTTTAGGGATGTTTAGGAAAATTAGGAATGTTTAGGAAGGCCTAGAATTGTACTGATCCTCCTAGACAATCCTAAAGCCTAATCCTACTTCCTACACACATCCTAACCCTATTAAAGCATCTAAATGCACCATATAACCTCCATCAAACACATAAGGAACATATTTAAAGTTACACAAAATTTCACATGCCAAAACGTAATGCTCTGAAAAAGAAAAAAAAAACTCACGTGCCTGAAATTTAACTAATTATGATTTTTTTAAAAAAATTAAAATATAGATGTTTCATCTTAACTCCTAGGAAGCTGAAACCTATTCCAATAATCTTGAAAGGTACCTAATTTCTTTATACAAGTATAAGAAATTAAAGTATCAAACTTATACTTATAAGTACTTGTATAAACAAAAACCTATTTATTATATTTGTTCAACTTCAACCTTAATATAAATATGGCATCAAAACATTGGTAGCCTTGGGAAAATGACATAGATAACAACAACTAACTCGGCCAATTATTATATTTGTTCAATTTCAACCCTAATACAAATACAACATCCAAACATTGCGAGCGTCGGGAAAATGACATAGATAACAACAATTAACTCCGCCAAATGACAGAGAAACAAGATTCTATACTATGACACAAAATCAAATACAAATACTATTTTGGGATTCCATAAACCCTAATCCAAACACTACAACAATAACTCAGGATTTGAACAGCATATTACAACTGACAGCAATATGAATTTTAATTGCAGAATCATGGCCCATGACGGAATATTACAAATGACAACAATACTTTAACAACAGAAAATGAAATACAAATATTCTGCACATTGCTTAATGACAAGAGATAAAATATAAATAATCCTAAAATGGCTGGCATTGTACAATAATACAACTTATAATTGTATAAACATTTATACAATAAAATAATAATGGATAAACATTCTACAATAATACAGAATACATAAACGTTCTACAATAATATAGAATGCAATAAAGAATACATAAACATCCTGCAATCATACAATAATGCATAGGAAGTAATTTTTATTTGATATATGATCATATTCACTTATCAAAAATAAAGACACAATTGTATAAACATTCTAAAATTTATGAATACAACAAAGCACAAAGAGAAAACACTCAACCAGGATCTTATCCAATACATATCACAAAGGAGAGTTATCTCTCAGTATGGATTCCAACCTGGAGTCCTGCGGAGTTTTGTTTTGAAGAAGAAGAATCCAACCTCTCAATCTCTTTCAACACTTCTTCAAGTCCTTCTAGGTGCAATCTCCAGCCACTACCAGAAGTAACCAAATGCCAATCCTAAAGATTAATGAATTCTCTCCTCACAATTATAATTTTCAACAAATAATAATGCTCAACTTTACACTATCTCCTCTCAAATCCAAAATTCATATCCAACCCCCTCTCACACAGGCGATCTCTTTGTATATAGAATGGGGAGTAGTTACACAGGTATTCCAACCGATGCAACCATCCTCCGGTTATCCGTTAATAATACGGTTTGTAAAACCATTCCCATAAAGGTATAAATTAATTTTAAAGAGGACTTTAATTTATGTTTCCTAAATTTGAGGATGATAAAATAGATAGTAATTGTCTTAGGAATAGTTTCATAAACTTACTTACTATGGTAATTTACCAAATTTATTAACCTAATATAAATATAACATAACATTACCTTAGTTTTATAATTTCCTTCACATAATTAATTTATTATGTAATAATATATATTATCAACAATCTTCTTAGGTTCTCCTATATCATCTGAACATTGAATGCTTTTGTTTCTACAATCCAAAGTGGCTTTGTGAGCTTCCAACCAATCCATACCCAAAACTACTCCATACAAGCCTAGAGGAATTACTCGGAGATCTACTAAGGTGGAAAAAGGCCCAAGTTCTAACTTGCAACTATAGACACAAGAGTCAATGGTTATTCTTGCCTCGGAGGCTAGCTCAACCTACCACCTATATTCCTACCTTACTACCTTCAGCCCACATTTCTCTACTAAAGAAGGTGAAATAAAACAATCTATTGCTCCTGAATCAAATAGTATAGTGGTAGAGATACCCCTTAACAAACCTGGGGTTTCGATGACTGATCCCTGATGATTGGCCTTTCTGTGGTCTAAGGTGGAAAATACTCGGTGAGCCATGCCTGCATTACCTACTCTTGGTTCTGAAGTGGCCTTTCTATAGCTGGCTTCTGGGGAAGATTTCTGAGGGCAATTAACTACAATTTGACCATGTTGGCCACAAGAGTAACATCTGATGTTCTTAACAAAATTCCTTCCTCCAGAAGTTGCACTGGACTGCTGATAGCTACCCTGACTAGATTTTTGAGGCATACTCTGAGCTTGCTGAGGGTTCAGGTATTGCTTTGCACACTGCTAGTTGTGAGAATTGCTAGACTAAGAACCCCAATTTTTATTGTTATTGCCATTGTAATTGTTGTTGTTGTTGTTGTTGCTATGAAATTTTCTTTTCTGGTGGTTCTGACTTCCTTTGGGATGATAGATTTTAGGTCCAGGTGCTCCTTGAGATGGATTCCCTTTGAAACCTGACCTGGATTGAAAGGCATTACCCCCTTGGCCACCTATCTGACCTCCTAACCCCAAGGCTACATTTTTTTCCTCAAGACGAACCTTGATGACCGCATCATTAACTGTCTGGGGTTCAAACATTCATACGCTACCGGCTAAGCGACCATTGAGTCCTCTAAGGAAGTGTTCAGTCAGCATGGGTTCATCATCCTTATATCCTGAGTGTGGCTTAATTGCAATAACTTCCTCTCATAGTCATCAACTGACATAGTTAGCTGCCTTAGGTTGTGAAACTCTTCGGCTCTTTCCCATCTCCAGTGGTCAGAAAGAAATTTGGCTTGAAAGAGTTCTAGGAATAGTTCCCATGAAAGAGTGGTAATATCTATGTGAAGTTTCTCTCTCTCTCTGATTCCCACCAAGTGGATGCAGAGTCTCTAGGTTGAATGATTGCAAACCAGTCTTTGGTGTTGCTACTGTAAGGATGCATGGAGAAAAGCCTTTCCAAATCTAGCAACCATGTTTTAGTGGTAGATCCACCTTGAGTTCCCCTAAAGGGGTTATTCTTATTCCTAAGGAGGTCTCATATGTGAGAAGCATGCAAAGCATCTTCTTCCATTTCTTGATCTCTCCTCCTAGAACTCCTTTCCCTTTCCTCATGGTGAGTGTTAGTCTCCCCATGGCAACCTCTATCCTGCCCTGCATCTAACCTTTGAAGAATCTATTGTAGGAGGTATTGTACTTGAGCCCCCTAAAAACCTCCTAATTGATTACCAGATTGATCCCCCCTACCTTCATATTTTTCTTCTTCACGAGAACTCTCTTGTTGAGATCTAGGAGGGGTATTTTGGGCACCTCCCCTTTTATTGCAGGTTATATGAGGCATCCTACCATGAGTAAGAAGAAGGATAAGTTTAATGGTCCTAGTCTAATTCTATGTTTAAGTGTTTCATTAAATGAATAAAAATTTTTAAGAAGCATGGGCCAAATTCCCAGGGCCCCATTGTAGCAAATTAGTGCTCTGATACCAAAAATTTCATGCCACGCAAGGGAACCGGGGAAGAGAACAAAGATTCTCTTTATAAAAGAAAACCTAAGTAATGATTTATGAAAAAATTTGAATTTTAAAATAATTACATGAACAAAACATAGTTTAACTTAGATTCCTCCAAGGTTCCCTTCTAAATAAATACAAAATTTATTTAATTCCATTTAGTGTATTGGCAACTTGATTTACTTCTTACGCAAACTACATCTCAACATTTGTAGATTCTTTATAAACAAATACAAAGTACTTTCATTTAAATTTTCCATTTAAATCCATTTTTATTCCTAAATATCCTTAAGGAATGAGATAACTTTTAAAGCAAATAGAATCATCTAAATCATTTGATACATTGCAAATATTACATTTTTTTTTTCAATATCTTTTCACTTAATCAACAATAATGAGAAACATACTACTTTACTTGGAATGTTACAAAATCCTTTTTCTTTTACAACACACATCATTTACATAAAGTTCATGCTTTCCCTTTTCTTTTCCTAAGTCTACCCATTCCAAATACATCATTTTGAAAATAAATTAATGATTACATTACATGCATCTCCTCTTGAGAGGTAACAATAATTTTGCAATATGAAAGATAATTACAAAGTTTTCGTTCTTCAAAACTGGAACATTAAGCAAGCACGAATCCTCAAGCACTGCATCCACAAAAGATACCTTGATAAAAATATTTACCACCCAACCATGTGGATACCAAAAGTCCCACTCCCCCGTGCTAGGAGATAAACACCAAGGTCCACAAAGAAGGGATAGCTAGGCCATACCTACGGTTGGGTAACCTTTCCCAAATAGCAAATGAAAGAAGATCAAAGTATAAAGTCTTTTCCCAAAGGTTCTAAGGCTTGGTAAATACTCTAAGAAACAACCTAAGTGAGTGTCATCACATAGCCCTCACCCCTCGGGTTGTCCTGCTACTAGCCAATTTGGGCCCCGGCCCCCAAGTAGGCACATGCAGAATCAAATGCCTTTCGTATAGACAAGCGTCATTTGATCGTACCTAAACATAGGTACCTTCTCCCACTCCCATCCATAGCCTTTACTAGCACTAATGGCATGGGTGAGGCATACATTAATCTTTTTAATGTTTGAACCCATTCCCATAAGTTTAATTAAATTTTTGCTTGTTAAATAACTCTTCAGTCGATTATCCTGGTTCTAGCCACTTAGGGCCCCGACCCTGCACTGAGAGCCACTAACTTAGTGTTCTTAGGTTTTCTACCCTTAACCCACACATCAAAAATACATCATACATGTAGTGAAAACACATCATAAACACATTTGATAACTGCATCAAAGAATACAAAATAATAAGGTAGTTTAGGGATGTTTAGGAAAATTAAGAACGTTTAGGGAGGCCTAGAATGGTCCTGATCCTCCTAGACAATCCTAAAGCCTAATCCTGCTTCCTACACACATCCTAACCCTATTAAAGCATCTAAATGCACCATATAACCTCCATCAAACACGTAAGGAATATATTTAAAGTTACACAATATTTCACATGCCAAAACACAATGCTCTAAAAAAAAAACTCACGTGCCTGAAATTTAACTAAGTCTGATTTTTTTGAGAAAACTAAAATCTAGAAGTTGCATCTTAACTCCTAGGAAGCTGAAACCTGTTCCAATCATCCTGAAAGGTACCTAATTTCTTTATACAAGTATAACTTAAATTTTATAATTGTATAAACAAAAACCTATTTATTATATTTGTTCAACTTCAACCCTAATACAAACATGGCATCGAAACATAGGTAGCCTCGATAAAATGACATAGATAACAATAATTAACTTAGCTAATTATTATATTTGTTCAACTTCAACCCTAATACAAACATGACATCAAAACATTGCAAGCCTCAGGAAAATGATATAGATAACAATAATTAACTCGGCCAAATGTCAGAGATCAAAACAATTAACTCGGCCAAATGACAGAGAATCAGGATTCTATACTATGACACAAAATCAAATACAAATACTATTTTGAGATTCCATAAACCCTAATCCAAACACTACAACAATAACTCAGGATTTGAACAACATATTACAACTGGAAGAAATATGAAATTTAATTGCAGAATCACAACCCATGACAGAATACTACAAATGACAACAATACTTTAACAATAGAAAACTAAATACAAATATTCCGCACATTGCTTAATGACAGGAGATAAAATATAAATAATCCTACAATGGCTGGAATTGTACAATAATACAACTTATAATTGTATAAACATTTATACAATAAAATAATAATGGATAAACAATCTACAATAATACAGAATACATAAACGTTCTACAATAATAAAGAATGCAATAAAGAATACATAAACATCCTGCAATCATACAATAATGCATAGGAAGTAATTTTTATTTGATATATGATCATATTCACTTATCAAAAATAAAGACACAATTGTATAAACATTCTAAAATTTATGAATACAACAAAGCACAAAGAGAAAACACTGAACCAGACTCTTATCCAATACATATCACAAAGGAGAGTTATCTCTCAGGATGGATTCCAACCTGGAGTCCTGCGGAGTTTTGTTTTGAAGAAGAAGAATCCAACCTCTCAATCTCTTCCAACACTTCTTCAAGTCCTTCTGGGTGCAATCTCCAGCCACTACCAGAAGTAACCAAATGCCAATCCTAAAGATTAATAAATTCTCTCCACACAATTATAATTTTCAACAAATAATAATGCTCAACTCTACACTATCTCCTCTCAAATCCAAAATTCATATCCAACCCCCTCTCACACAGGCGATCTCTGTGTATATAGAATGGGGAGTAGTTGCACAGGTATTCCAACCGATGCAACCATCATCTGGTTATCTGTTAATAATACGGTTTGTAAAACCATTCCCATAAAGGGATAAATTAGTTTTAAATGGGACTTTAATTTATGTTTCCTAAATTTGAGGATGACAAAAAAGATAGTAATTGTTTTAGGAATAGTTTCATAAACTTACTTACTATGGTAATTTACCAAAGTTATTACCCAAATATAAATATAACAT
>MU226964.1:1067819-1089090 GCA_018584345.1 Thuja plicata | reverse complement strand
ATAATTTAAACCCACTACTATATCCACCATTATAATCATGATCTTCATATCTATATATACTACTATGATAAAACATTTATTATTAATATTGCCTTAGACATTTTATTATTATGGATATTATAAGACACTATTAATACCATGAATTCTTTATTATTATTGATATTAAAATCACATCAATAATCTACTAATAAAATTGAACATACCATGAAAACACTTAGAACTACCATAATCAAAACTTAATTCTCAATGAATGAAAAAGACAAGAAACCAACTACAAGATCCACAAAACCAACAAACTGAGAGGACATAGAAATACATCACCCACACAAGGGATTGACTCAGGAACTCCCCACCTAAAGGTAAAAGGATCAGAGGTAGAGTTCCTTCTTGTGGAACCTGGTGATATCTCCGTAACAACAACAACGATCGAGGATTTTGAGGTATCTCTCAAACCTATGAAGCCAGGTGGAGACGATACCTAGTACCTACACTCATGCATCACCAAGAAGAGATACATGGATACATATGGATATACAAATTATATATATGCAAGAAAATGACTAGGATTGATACATCGTGTGGACCTCACTAAGTGAGTAACTATGACTTTGTCCTGAGTCATGAAAACACATCAGACACATATTCATGAAACATAAAACATCATGATAGTGGTTAGAATAAAATCCTTGGGTTAGATCCATAAAACATATAAATAGATAGTTTTTTAATCTCATAAACATATAAATGATAACCATAAATGAGCCTATCAATCATCTGATAAACATATCATCATCCACAAAACATAAATGCAAATGTATAGTTCTAAGCATCATAATAGAATGTCCAAATCAGAAAGTCCAAGTATCACCATAGGAGAGGGTATTACAAGATATTTGAACCAGTTTTATAATAATAATAATAATGATAATAATATATCAACTGGCACTGCCACCATTTAAAAAAAAAAAAACATACAATTATACTTTAAATATAAAATCAATAAATGAATACCCCATTAAATAATAATTTGAATAAGTGATAAAACTAAATAAATAATATCATATCTAACATTGAGAATATATACAAGGGTCTATGAAATTAGGAGTGATTCCTATTACTAGATGAAATCACCGTATGATGGCAGTAAGTGATTATATATCATTCGAATGAATGATCAGAAGATGTTGTTCCACGTAGGAAGTATAGACCTGATATGATGGAGATATGAAAGGTGGTGATATAAACTAAGGCATCAACAAATCATACTCCCAAGAACCTTGCTATGGTTCAATAGAAACTTCTGAATGTACAAATGAATGAATGGTTCAATAGCAACTTGCTATGGTTATATATCATTCGAATGAATGACCAGAAGATGTTGGTCCATGTTGGAAGTATAGATCCGATATGATGGAGATATGATAGGTGGTGATATCAGCTAAGGTATGAACAAATGATACTCCCAAGAACCTTGATATGGTTCAAAAACAACTTATGAATGTGCAAATAATAATTTTTATATGTTGGTATGATAAGACACTATGTTTTCCATTCCACCTCATCAAGTCTAATCATCTACTCCATCCTCTTAATAGATACAACTTTAAGAACTCCAAATGATATTGAATATGTGTATGTTGTGAAGGGAATTATATGAAGTGTGTTAGTTATACACCACTATTGTTATTGCATTAATATTGAATTGGCATGATAAGACACAAATTATAATGTACTTGTCCTATATATTCTAACAATTCAATAAAAATCTACATCATCGGTTGTGATTATAGCTAATATACTCCAACTACTAAACATAAATAGCCTATTACATGATATTTTAGAGTCCTGATAAATTCAAAGTATCAAGGGGTATATTCCTTGTGTTATCTAAGGACTAGGTGTTACAGTTTAGAATAGACAATGATACATTTAAAGGTCAAAATCCTTTCAGCAAGTCATGAAACCCGTTATAAGATCATGTATTGAATTTTACCAAGTTGTGTTGATAATCAAGGAGTCTTTTAATGTTGCATGTTAAGTACTAAAGATGGGGAAACCTATGAAGGACCCATAGGGCCAAGAATTAATGTCAAAATTTCATGTTTGGAGGGAATGTTCCAAACAATCATTAATATATTTTGATTATGATATGAAAACCCAATAGTATGTCTTAAAATGTTTGTATATTTTTCTAAAGCTATTTTTTAATCATAAGAATCTTAGTAACTAATAAGTGGTATGGAATACTTATAGAAGATAGTAACACAAACATTTAAGTAAATATTTTCATAGTCCATTACTTAGCAGTCACAAAACATTGAGCCATAAAGAACAAAACCCTACTACATTCATGGTTGTAGATAGAGATAAATGCAAGGTTTCATGATGTATAGAGATTCACTTTTGTGATAGAGATAACACATTATATAAAAGAAAAGAAGGATAGTGACCTTCATGAACAGATTATTGGAGAAATTTTATATTGGACCTCAAAGATGTAGAATATTAACAATAGAGGTATGAATGCCTTCAAGAAGTAATAATGTAGTCAACATCAAAAGGAGTAGTGTGACAACATTATGTGTAATCTTAGATGGTTGATACCTTGAAACAAAAAAAAGGAGTAGATTTTGTTTTCTTAGATACAAGAACATGTTGTGGAGCATAGAGGGCAGTCAAGATAATAGATACCAATGCTAGGAAGATAGTGATATGCAAAGTGTAGTCATAGTACTCAAGGAGTAGAAATGTCATTCATTGTCAAATCTATGATCAAAGGAATAGACAATGTTATGAGGTGCAAAAGATAGTGATATCAGTGTAAAAGTAACATTCATAATGACTATCAAATGATGTCATGCATAGTCAAAAGATGCAAGTTCTTCTAAAAATATTGAAAAGAGATGCAATGAGAGTGCTATTATAAAATCAATGCCATGAATCATGACAGTCAAGAATACCTGAAGAATAGTAAAAACTAATGCATAAGAGTTGATTATACAATGAAAGCCATTGTTTTTAAATAAATACATACAAAGAAGGAATTTTAATGTCAGGTTTACTACTATGAAGGAAAATGATAGTATCAAACATTAAAATCAATGAGAAGAGGCATGTAGTGAAAAGACATTTCTAGGAGAAATGCCAAAATATAATCACAAAAAATATTAGAGAAGAGTTTATAAAATTACTTTTATGAATAGAGAATACACAAAATGGTGAACATTTAGGTAGTCAAACATGTCAAAAGGACCTAAAGCAATGAAAATTTCTTAAAAGAGCATGAAAAATAATGGTCTTCATGACTGATATAGTAAACACAAATGTTGTGACACCAACATCATCAAATTCAAGGAAGAGATAATAAATTCCATTCTCCTAATCATTAAGAAAATCAAATGTAAATATCACTATTATAGAGAAGAAGTGCTTAACAATTCTGGAAATATTAGATGGAAACAAAAATCACTCATTCATATTGACTGCAATTTCTTGAATGCCAATATCCAATAAAAAATGTTAATTCTAAAAGAAAATAGTTTATCAACTTTAAAAATAAGTTAATTGGAAACCAAAGATCAAACCTGGAAAGAAGGAATGATTTTTGGGGCTTCTTTGGCCTATTAGGGTTAGTGTCTTCCTCATTCTCCTACTCTTTTTGTTGAACCGTAGCTCATGTTACGAGGAAAATTTAGACAAATTACTTGTGTAGAGCACACAATGAGGGCAGTCTCTAAATAATAAAAAAAAATAAACAACTTTGTGCTCCTTTTCTCCCGTGACGAACTTAACATCAAAATGATTTGGTTTTCACTTTTTTTTTCTTGTATAGCCCACTGACGTCATGATTCCAATGGTCTAATAAAAAGATGTCAGAATTATGAATTCATCAAGGAGAATTTAAAAAAAAAATCATTAAAAAGGTGTATCCTCCATCAGAAGTTGCCATCAGAAATTAATACAAAATATATTAGTGCAAGGTTATCAAATTCTAGTTGTAAAGAAAGGTGAAATAAGAATGCGCAATATAAGCTAATCATATTAAATTGACATTTCTTGAGAGAAAATTTTTTTTGGATAGGTGGAGTGTGATGTCCCCTTCTTGAATCAAGATTCAATAAATTAAATTAATTAATTAATAACAATAAAATATAATTTTAAACTATAATACATAGTGTTAGTGAACAAGTTTTCCTTCTTTTGAAAATGAATTAACAAATGACTCTTTACCCCAGATCAAAAAGGAAATTCACACTAATAGTTGAGCTAGCCTCCCACGACTATAATCTCTGCTTCAAAGGAACAACTACCTTCTACAAAGATTATTCTTCAAGGACTTTTATTATAAAAGAATTTAATTCAAGAAACACTTTTAACTAGAAAGCTTGAAATGATTAACAACATTCCATCATGAATCAATAACAAAATGCTTGAATTTTCAATAGTGAACTGAATTTTCAACAATGAACTCAGATACTATGAGCCAACTGACTCAGAATTATGAAAAGAAACTATTTGAGAAAGGTTAATTCAGACTGGTATCAAATCATGAAAAGATAACTGATTGAAATTTAAATCTTACATAGAGACCAAAGTAATATAATCATTCAACTCTAACTAAAATAAAAATCTTACATCCACTAGACCAACTGATCAATGAAAGTGCTATAATCTAATATAAAACCTACTGATCTTATATTCATATATCATAATTTTCCACAGTATATAAGAAAAGTAAAACAACTAGAAAAAGTATTGTAAAGTTTCTTCACCAGAGAACCGACCCTCTAATGGTGGTCAAAAATAGAATTTAAAGCCATGCAGGGCTATTAAGTTTCAAAAACTAATTCTCCTTAGGAATAGGATAAAACCTAGCCAAATATATGAAAATAGAACTATCCTCTAAAAGGACTAATTGACCGATTGGTCATTCCTAAATCCATCATCTCAAGTAGCTTTGGTGGCATCCCGTGCAGTGCTCCATTCCTTGAAGGCCACCAAAAAACTTGCAAGTAGCTCATGGTTTGGTGTTGCAACGGTTTCAAATCTCTACTCCCAGATGTTTTTGTAGTTATTCACTTGCTAGATTTTATCCTTTAGTGATTTCATCTATTCATAGCCAAAGATTACCAATGATTCCGCTCAAGTGAAGGCTGAAAAGTCTTTAATCCCTACATACTTGGCTTCTTTTAGGTCCTTTATCTTTTCTTTGTAAGAGATGAGTGTCTTGACCATGTGGATCTCAGTTCCATTCTCATGCCCCATCATTGTTTTCAAGCATTTATTATGGGTATTCATGACCTCTTTCATGCCATTCAGAGTTTCGATGCTATTGATTTTTCTTCAACCCCTGGAACTGCATTTTCTGTAAGAAACTTGTCTATACCATAGGTATAGACCTCTTCCATGTTTTCCACCTTTGTCTATAACCTGTCCTTTTCCTTTCTCCATGCTTCAACATCTGCTTCCAATTCTTTAATCAAACTATCAGATTTATTGATTAAATCCCAAAAGTTGTGACTAAACCCAATGACATCTTTGGTAATATTTTCCATCTAGTAGAAGAAATTATTTGATATTGATCTATCTTTATGGACCTAGTCTAGAAACTTTTGGTTGTCTCGAGACTTGACATCCAAATAAATTTGCACCATAGAAAGGGGTTGAGGAACTAGGCCCTGAAGTTGCTGGATGTTTTTTTCCATTTTTCAAAGGGCTTATTTCAGCTTCATTTTATTCTTAGCATCTTTCCATACCCTTTGGTTGATATTCTTATTTTCTGAGTTTAGGATCTTTAAATCAGCAGCTCTTGTAGCCATACCCAAGTCTACTTTCTCCACATTGAAACCCTGCTCAGTTACTACCTCAATGGTCTTTTCTGAATTTGGTTTAAAAATGTCTACAATCTAGTGGCTTGTCTTAGAATCCACATTCAGCATAGCTTCTAACTTTGGCTTCTTTTCCCTTGGTGTCTACCCCAAATATTTGCTGACCAAATCTCCAACAGTAGTTGAAACAGGTACAATGCTCCTTTTCTTACATACTAACAATTCCAGCTAGTTTGGGGTCTTGGGTGTAGCTGCATTTACATGGGTCTGAGTCATGGGACTATTCAACATCGCTAAGTCTTGTTGACCTGGTTTTTCTCCTTTGATCTCAAGTGTGTTAACTAATGTCTTTTCCATCTTGGATTTCCCTTGGGACTCTGAATCACCTTCTTCTGTTTCTGAATCAAGTGCAATATAGGGAATCTTGTCTATCTTTTCCTTCCTCCTAATCCTATCCATTGTAACTCTCACAAGTTGTTGTACAGGAAGAAATTTTTCAATTTTGTCAATATGCATGGGGGAAGATATGGGTTTTGAAATTCTTGGACTCTTTCTTATTTTTAAACCAGATGTCTCATGCTTCTTCTTTTTACTCGTCTCTTTTAACCATTTATCTATTCTTTTTAACACATCCTGAGACAAATCATTCACATCTTCCTCCTCCCTTCTCTTCCAATCTACTTTCCTGGCCACTACATCATCATTCAGCTCTACATACTTGGACTCTAGCACATTCTCATCATCTTCAATTCAAGTACTTTAATTTTAAAAGGTAGACGTAATGAGATAATTTGTCTCAAGGTGAATCTAGAGTGAAGCTTCCTTTCAACTTCTATTTCATCAATACAGTCGTCTCAATAGTCCTCCAGTTTCAGTTGATTAAGAAAAGTGGCATCAATTTGAAGTGATTTGCCACAAATTGTTTACTATCAAAATAGCTTCTTTTCTGATAGGAAGGGAGATTCATTATCTCCAATTCTACATCTAGGGCTGATATGGCATGCATTAATCTGAAATGATAATTCCATAGGTCAATGGGGAATAGAGAACTTACTCCTCTTTTGATCATGTACTTTATTTCTACTTGAAGCAATTGTCTAGCAACTTCCAACAAGATATACTTATCTAGTTAGTAGCTCAGAATTTTTAAAGGTTCACCGCTAAAACCTCCCACTCTGAGATAGCTAAAGGTTGGTAATTGAAAATTAAAACTACCATAAATATTGATCAAGTCTATAGCCTCTTTAGACATCCTACAATTAATTTTTCCTCTTAGCTCAAAAATGAGCTTAGCTAGAAAAGTGTCTTGAACCCTTCTGAAGTCCTCAAGATTTCTCTTATTTTGGAGCAAAGGGTGGTATTCATATATTTTCATATCTTCTATCCATGGCTCATGTGGTAAACCTTTCCAATTTATACAAATGGAAAGGGCATAGAAGAGGTATGAGGACATATAAAAACTTGATGCTTCTACTGAATGTGACAACTCTTCATGAAGCTTTCCTGCTATTACCATCGCCCAATCAACATACTGCCCTTCTTCCAGAATAGCCTGGATGAATATGTATATCCAATCTTCCTAGAGGATGTCATTTGGTTTCTCCTTCACTCTACTCAACATTACATTTATATCATAGACCTCTCTGATTAAATGACCCTTCTTCAAGGGATTAAGTAACCTAGAACCACCTCTTTCATGCTTTGACAACCAGTCTCTAGCAATATTGTTGTTGTAATCTCTCTTGTTTTGGTCAAATTCTTGTTGAGCCTTTTCAAAGCTCATGTCAACATAGGTTTTTGCCAGAGGAATCCTCAGAGCCATCATTATCATTTTCCTATTAACCAATATTAGAGATTCACTAGAGGAAGTACAAATGTGTTAGAGTAGTCATAGTATAGCTAATAATTAAATCATTTAATTATTAGTCTATTTACTCTATGCTTAAGTTATACTTAGGAAGCTTTATAATTCTTTAGGGTTTCGGTATCCTTTTATAAGGACTCACCGCTTTGCATTTCTCAAGGAGATCAAGATTGTAATCTATTCATTATTGTTGATAATAGAAGCTCTTTTCTGTCAACATGGATTTCATGTCTCTGGCCTTTTGGCCTCCATAGTTTTTCTTCTTCTATCTTTGTCTTGCTTCTACTTGTGACAGATGTGCATGCAGGTGTTCTTAGGAGGATTTGTGTTTATCAAATCTAACATGGTATCAGAGCTCTCCTGCTGCTCGTTGTTCTAGTCCTTTTGAAGCAAGCACATCGCATTTTGGGGGTTTGAAGATCGCCAGTCTTTTCTGGTATTTTTTATTGGTTCTGGGGGGTCTTTATTTTTTGAGGCACTTTGGACAAAAACCAACCTCATGGTTATGTCCAGAAGGCCCAAAAACCCCAGAATCCGTATAAGGCATGTCCGTTTTGGACACCGGGGCGTCTGGGAGAATTTTTTTCCCTACTAGGGCCATACGGACACATTTTTTGAGAAAAAATAATTAAAAAATGTTTGTTTTTAATGGTTTTTGCGTTTACAAAAATGTGCGCAGTGTTTTGTTTAAAGGTGCCACCGCCGGGCCGCCACCGCTCCACCGTGGCCCGGCCCCCGGTGGCGCGCCTCCTGCCGGTCTCCACCGCTCTGCAGCCACCTCCAAGCTTTGTGGCCCCCGCGGCCCCCGCTGCCCAGATAGCGCCGCTCCGCCTGGCACCCACAGCCTCGCCCCGCCAGCTCGCGCCACTCCGTTGGCACCCACCGCCTCCGCTCCGCCCGGTCTGCAGTCAACCCCTGCGGGCTTTTGTATTAGGCGGCTGGTCATATGCATGACAAGGGGCTACGGCCCAGCCCCCTGCGCGCGCCATGCGCCTGGGGGCCCACTTTTTTTAGCCCCAGGGGCTTATTTTTTGCTTTTTGGGGCCTTTCTGACCCTCCTGGACTGTTTTTGCTCTATCTTGAGCATCCGGGGGTCTTTTTCTAACTTCCATATACCGTTGGAAAGCTCTTTCTAAGAAATTTCCAATGATAGAGGTTAAGGTTTTGGGTTCTACCGTTTTGAGAGCATTTTTTTCTGTTGAATTCTAATGTCTATTTTTGCCTTCCGGGAGTCATATCTGGCTCATCCGGACTCCATTTTTGGCAAACCAGATATCGTCAGAAAGATGGTTTAGTGAACTATTCAGTTGCAGGGGTCTTTTTTTTAGATTCTTCTCTAGGTTTTCTCTCCTTTGAGTTTGGCAGTTTATGCACTCTGGTGGATTGCTTGGGTCTACAGGTTCTGGGATCTCTTCTTCTGATATTCTAGCTCACTCTTCTTTCTAACTTCTGAGCTTGTATGCTTCTTCTGATGCATATTTGTTCTGTAAATGCACTAAGATAAAGTGCCTTCTTCTACATTTCTGGGATTTTGAGCACCTTGTATGGTTTTTGTACTCGCACTCTGTTATAAAGTGCCATGGTGGGTTATGATGTTTATGCCATTTTAGGCGCATCAACCTTTGTCAAGTGAGTGTACCTTCCATGACATTAGCCCATGCTATGTGTTAGTGACACTACCCTTTATCCTATTTTTGTACTTCTATTGCACTATTGGTGTTCCTGGTTCTTTCTTCTACAGATGTTTCTGGCATTGCATTTCAGTGTTCCTGTCACCTCTCCCTGTTCAGCATTATGGGGGGGGTTCACCTGTTGGTTCTATTGCTTCCTGGTTTGATTGATCAGCTCTTCAGACATTGTCTTCTCTACCTGTTCATGCACTTCAGTGGGGGTTCCAGGAGTCTCTTCTGACAGAGTTTTCAGCTACATGCTTCGGAGATGTTTCTTGCTCATTCTTGTTCCTTCCTCTGGAACATCTTTTCCCTAGATTGAAGGCTTAGTTTCCTTCATCTAGTTTTCTTTCTTGTTTTGGGTACCTGATCAGGCCTTGTTGCCGGGACCCATCTTTCCTACTTTCTGTAGTAGTTTTAGTTGTTTTGCTTCTCCCTAAGTTACACTTAAGGGGGGGTGTTAGAGTAGTCATAGTATAGCTAATAATTAAATCATTTAATTATTAGTCTATTTACTCTATGCTTAAGTTATACTTAGGCAGATTTATAATTCTTTAGGGTTTCGATATCCTTTTATAAGGACTCACCGCTTTGCATTTCTCAAGGAGATCGAGATTGTAATCTATTCATTATTGTTGATAATAGAAGCTCTTTTCTATCAACATGGATTTCATGTCTCTGGCCTTTTGGCCTCCATAGTTTTTCTTCTTCTGTCTTTGTCTTGCTTCCACTTGTGACAGATGTGCATGCAGGTGTTCTTGGGAGGATTTGTGTTTATCAAATCTAACAAAATGCACCTATTTGTCCTATCAAATCTCTTTCAACATTCCATCACTAATTCATGGAATGGAGTCACTTTATGAAATTTGGCTTCTTCCAACAGTCCACTTTTTGCGATTTCGGCGGCCATGGTTCCAATCTTTTCATTCTTTAACCCATGAACAATTTTCCCTATATCTTCATCCACTAGGTTTGTATCTCGCATTTGAGGAAGGCAACTACTTACACTAGAAAACTTATTTTCTTTTACAAATTTGACCTTTGAGTTTGCCATGGTAGAAGTGGACATGGTCACACTTGATAGATAAACTGAAGAAAATACAACAGGAAATATCTAACTTTCCCTTTCTTGAACAGACAAATCTCAAACCAGAAAAAAAATATTAGGCAAATTTCTAAAAATTCACCATTTCTCTATTCTTTCCTTTGTGCAATTACCTTCACTGCACCTCCCCTCTAGTTATGCTACCAACAGTTTCTTGTAAAAGAAATGACAAGAAAGGAGAGAATTTAACACATAGGCTTGAGTTGCCTTTTTCGGTAATCATGACATCCTATCATGAATTAATTATCCACATCATTATTTTCTAAGAACATACAATAACATTTACTTCATCTCCACTTAATCTATACTTTTGATGAGCGAGTGCTAGTTTTAACATATTTTCAACCTCCTCGTGCAGAAATGGTGATATTTGGCACGAACCACATTGATTCGGTCATTATTGCATTTCAAATTCTAAAACTTGGACTATTTGAAATGAAGTCCAAGATTCAAAATTCACAATGCTTCAAACACATGACACACCACAGCTAGGATAGGACCTATGCATGATGCACAGAGTATTTTAAATTATGGACTAAAATGGAAAAGTTCAAAGTTCAAAATAGCGAAAGCCGATGACGCTAAAGCAAATGGAGACGTAAAGCATGATACTGCATGTGCAAACTAAAAATTGAACTTTGAACCACTAAAAGGATGGTTCAAGGTTCAAGATTCAATATTACAAAGACAACAACATGCTTCATTCACAAAAAAAAATTTCTTCTCAAAGGAAAACCGAACACATAGTGACATCAGGGAATTGCAGCTTCAACTTTGAACCTTCAACCGTTAGGTTCAAGATTCAAGATTCATCCAATATTTGACAAAATGTATGCCACTTAAATTTTGATACAAGGTAGACTTTTTTTGAAGGGCAATAGGTGGCTCTAACTGGGGATTATGACCATAAGGGACTAAAAAAAGGACCAAGGACCTCTGGTTTCTCACAAAAAATAAACTAAAGAAAACAAAACTGACACAACAAAAAATTTATGTACAAGGGATAAAAAAACTCCTTACAATTCAAAGTTTTTCAGATCTTTCCCATTGAAGTACAAAGGCATTTCAATTTTTTCTGGATAATTAAATTTGAAATAGTTTGGTCCACATTCTTGGCTGATCTCCAACGGTCCCTTCTACTATGATTGAAACTTGTCATGAGTACCACGGGGCTCTCTCCTCTTATCCCACAAAATTACTTTATCACCTTTCAAGAATTTGTGAGGTCTATCTTTCCTATCAAAAATCTATTTAACTCTAGCCTGATGATTGGTGATATGATCAACAATGTGTTCCCACTCTTCCTCAATTTTGGAGAGATACATAATTCACTTCTCCAAAGCATTCTGAAATTGTTGATTTTCAATTACCTTCTACAATTTAGCTGATACAAGCTCAAATAAAAGGGAAATTTGAGCCTCCACACCATAAATGAGTTCAAAAGGATTCATTCATATAGCTTGTTTTGGAGATGTATGATCAACCCACAAAGCTTCATACAATCTTTTATGCCAATCCCTCACGTTTTCATTTACCAACTTTTTCATTATGGAAATTAGATTTTTATTAGTAGATTCAGCCTACCCATTTCCTTGAGGGAAATAATCAGAGGAATGCGATAGCTGAATTCCATTTTCATAACAAAACATCTGCATTTCTCAAGCATAAAATTTGTGTACATTATCTACCACTATTTTCACGAGAACCCCAAATCTTACCAGGATATAATCTTTCAAGAATGTGCATACTACCTCTGA
Source organism: Thuja plicata (assembly GCA_018584345.1). NCBI lineage: Eukaryota > Viridiplantae > Streptophyta > Pinopsida > Cupressales > Cupressaceae > Thuja > Thuja plicata. The sequence continues at coordinate 1,076,866 of MU226964.1, read as the reverse complement.
ATTAGTTCTTTTATCATGTATTTTCTCTACCCACTTCGTAAATAATTTGTAGAGGGCAGGATGTGGATATGACCAGCACTTGATGGAGGATCTAATGTGCATATAAAATTCATCCCTGATGCAGAGGGTTTGCCAATCAAGAGATTTTCCTCACTCCTAGGTGCTTGTTTGACCAATCCAACCATCCAATGGTTGTTCTTTGTTGGATCTTCCTATAATTAGTATCACCAAGACCCTCCCTACCAACTTCTCCTCCAAGGTATAGTTGGTTTTTAGAAGACTCCAAGATCTCTAAGCTCAACTAGTCCAACTAGTTAACCAAAAGCCTAGTTTCCTCCACTAAAACTCAACCTAGATTGCCAATCCTCTACCTAGGATCTTCTCACACATTCACCAAGACTCTTAACACACTTCTTGACCCATTCTTGGTCATTCTACATCCATTCTAGTACTCCAAGACTCTTTACAAATCTAATTGGTCATTATTTTACTAGGAGGCCTAATTGCTCAACTCCTAGTAGGTCTATTTTCACCAATTTTGGAATAATGCTCATAAAATATCCAAATGACTCCAAAAAAAATTGAAAATCTTCAATATATCACCCAACACTGTCAGAATCCAAAATCCTGACCTCTGAAAGCACCCAAAACCCAAATTTCTTGCAGGCCCTAGATTATAGCCTATTAATTAGGCCTCTGGACTAGTTAGCATGAAAAATTGTTAAACTTTTCTCCAATATTTGATTCACCTCCTTCTACCTTTGAATAATTTTAGGAGACTATCTAGTGCATCTATAAATGCCACTAAGTCCTTCCCAAAAGGTCATGGGTGCTCGATCCACTTCTTTGTTCACCCTGTCCTGACTCACCTAGATTCACCAGTTAGCCATAGGGCTTCACTTCTGGCCTATGAAATCCATTGAAACAACCAAAACCCTATCTACAAACCCTAACCCTACTTCCCCCATGGATTCATTCAATTCCACCACAGGGATTTTAGGTTAGAGCCATTTCTAGCTAGGTAACACTATTTTGTCTCTATCAGACCAGTGACCTTCAAAAACTTGTAACTTAACACCTACTAAACTTCAAAACAAACTATCTATTGCATATGGAAGCTGAAATAAAACACTACACTTTCATGGAGCCCGATCACCTATGCCAATCCATACATAGCCGTACAGTAGCAAAGATACATTGTAGATTATACAAATGCAGTTACAATCATCCGTAGAGGGGTGTCAGAAGTAAATGTTTCAATCCAAAATATTATTCACCTTCTCCAAACATTTAATCCATGCTCATATACCAAGCATGAGGTAGTTACAATATTTCTAACCATATTTTGCAATTTCTTGCAAAATTTGCTCGAGCAACTTTCAAAGTTGCTAGCAACTTTTTGCTTGTTTGAGCATTTTGACTATATTTGTCAACTCAATGATTGATGTTGACTTCTAAGACCCTAGGTAAGATATGTAGGGTCCTAAAACACACTTCTAACCAACATTCCTCTCAAATGGAAACTTCTCACTATTTGAAGCCAAAATGACCCAAAACACCTAATGAGCACTAAAGCTCTTACAAACATGAAGTTAAACTATCATTGCATCTAACCCATTGGAACTTATTCCCAAACACACAAAACAACCTAATCCAAACAAAGAACATGAAAAAACATCACATAGGGAGGTTCCTTGCACCATACTCCCCTCGAAAAAATAACTCAAGTCCCTCGAGTTAGGAGGTCTTCAATGGTGACCCCATGTTTTAGAATGTCCAGCTTTGTCATCCAAGTCACATCAGCTTTAGGTAGTACCTACTACTTGATGAGGTACTCCTTGTAGTTACCCTTCCTTGTCTTCTTTATCACTTTAGAATCTAGTACACTTTCCAATTGCAATGGTTGTGGGGTAGGCAAGTCTTTCACCCAATCATCATCCTCCAAATCTGCAAGAGTGGATTGACCTATGTTTGGTGTTGGTCCCTTGTAGGGATACAGGTCACAAACATTAAAAATGGGCAAGATCCCCAAATCGGAGGTAACTCTGCCTCATAGGCATTCTTGCCACACTTGTGCAAAATATTCAAAGGCCCTATCTTTTTCATTAGTAGTTTAGTAGGCTGACCCTTGGGTAGCCTTTCCTTCCTAAGATAGGCTAGTACTAGATCCCAGTCTTGAAATGCAAGTCTCTTATAGTTTGATTGGCTTCAGATTTGTACTTCTTGTTGGAAACACTGAGAGGGGGGGTTGAATCAGTTTTTGTCTATTAATTACTTTTCAGCAACTTAAACATAAATCAAACATACATAGAATGAAGCTTAACATAAGAACTCATAACACATGATATGATAATGGGGAAACCATGATCAGAGGAAAACCCCGGTGGGAATTAGTACCCACAAATATTGTACTAGGTATAATGAACCTGTTAAAGTTCCTTTTCCCTGTTAGAAGTAGTCTTTACAATATGAGTACAATGAACTAGTTAAAGGTCTAACCCTATTAGGAGTCTTTTAAAAAACCCTGTTAAAGGTATATGGCTCACTGCCCAATAGGATGAAGGCTACAACCTTCTGAAAGATGATATACACTATATCAAAATGAACTACTATGATGACACTGTTGTCTGATCGGTTTCATGTATGCACGAATGCTCTTACTCTGTTAAAGAGATATATCATATACTGACTTCACTATACTGCACTTCTATATCTTTCTCTTATATGATAATTGATGCTTGTAACATAACTTTACATTACATACTTATATGTTCATATCCAAATAGGCGTGACCCAAAACAAAACACTAGTTAGCCCTAAAATAAAGTATACAATTCTTCTAAACAAGTTGGCTCAAGAGTGTTTACTACAATTTTAATTAAGTCATTACAAACATATAATAAAAGGTGCTTAGCCATTACATTACAAAATAATTCACGCTGATCAAAACAGTAGTCGGCTCCCATGCTCTATCTTCTGGACTGCTGGTCTATTGATTTGCCTGTAACTTTATCATATTTTTGTTTCGTACTATGTGTGTCTGGATGTAGCATGTATACATGTCATGAAACATATATCTGAATGTGCATATGCTAACTCGATCTCTTGCATGTGCGCTGATGTGTTGATCGTTGAGTATCTCTGTCTGCCTTGTTTTCATACTTAGTCATTTTGTCTTTCATGACAGAAACTAAACATGAATTTTTTGCAATGATGACAACACAAAATTAGTCATGCATCCTCAGAAAGTCAACTTACAAACAATCTCCCCCTTTGTCATTGATGGCAACAAAGGAATGTTGCCAAGTTACTCAAAATGACTTAACACAAAAAATGACTATATATCATAACATTTTATTGATATATATGTATACTTCTCCGCATATACACATTCTATATTACTCCCCCTTTGAAATTAATGACAAAGGTGTACAAAAACTTGTAATTCTTCTACATACTTACTCCATGTTAACTTCAGGGTATACAATTTGAAGAGATTGGATCTCTTTCTGCCAAAATACTTTCATATCATCAACTGTCTAAAGATGCACGCATAGGGCATATCTCAGTTTCTCCATTTTCATCAGATCCATGCAAGGACCTTGATCATATGTCACCATGGTTTCATCAATATATTTTATGTTGTCATTAAGGACTGCTAAAGATGGCAGAAGTGCATTTCTCAACTGGGTTTGTCTTATTCTTATCTTGCTGATTTCCAATTTTGCCTTCTCAATGTTATCCAACTTTCCTTGATAGACATTATTGCATATGTTCATGTCTTACGTGGATGTTTCAACTGATTTTCTAATGCTATCCACCATTAAATCTACCTCTTCTACCTTTTTGGTGTGCTCAGAGGTGAACTTCACTCTGTCCATGCAGTTTGCTATGACTCTCTTACCTTTAGCTGCCAATTCTTTCAGTATGGATTGCCCAATCTTCAAGGAGTTCAAGTCTAAGGTAAATTTTTTACCAAATCATTCAGTCTCTCCTTCTTGTATTCATCTTCTACAATCTTAGTATCTAAATCTACTCGGCTTGTAAAATGTGTTTTGAAGTTTGTCAAAATGTTGTCCACATCTTCAACTGATTGGACTTTAGCTACTTTCTGATCAGCAGGAACTAAGTCATTCAATATGTTTACTATTTCCAAAAATCAAGGGTTCCTCATCACTTGTTTCTCTTTTTCCTTTTCCATAGCAAGAACGCTGATCTTGATTAGGTCTTCTTCTGCCCATGCATCCAAACTTGCTAAATCAGGAGTTAACCTTGACAACAATGAGGTAGATGGTTGAGTGGATGGTGCGAATATAGTGTTCTGACTGGTATCCATGCATTCAACCTTTACCGGTATCTTTTTTATTGGTGTCTTATCACCTTGAGTATCATCTTGAGTATCTTTTTCTTTATTTATGTAAATTTGATCATTGATGGGAACTTCATCTTGTTGTGCAGAGGTATCATCAGCGCACATTTCTTCAGTGCTTAAAAATTCCTTATCAACTTTGTCCATATCTTTTTTAGATGTTGTCATGGATATCTTGACATTGTCAACTACTATAGTGTCTTCTGAGTCTTTATCTGTATCAGAAGTTATTGTTACTATGGGCACTAAAACCTGTGGACCTGTCATAGGCACTATCTGAACGACTAGTTTTGTGACCTGTTTGGGAGGAGCTGGAGTAACTTTTTCTATAGGTTTCATTCGTGGATACATGTGTCTATCCATAAAAAATTGTGAAAATGCCTTTTCAGTCTCCTTACCTATCTGCTCATATTCTTTGTTCATAATCTGTAGGGTCCTTGTCTTAGTTCAGAGATGAGGCTTCACTAGATCTAATAATATAGCCTTCTCATCATGTGAGCATACATGAAGAAGAATATCCAATGTTTCTTCTCTAATCTTCATGTCTTCCTGTATTGCATGTCTTTTCATGATCTCCAATAAGTTCCATAACTGATCCGGTATCACTGTCTTGAGTTCAAGAACTGCCTTCTTGAACTTGATCATATGAGATATGATCATAGAGTGTATCCAAGTCTTATCAATTTCTTGATACTTGTCATAGACTTTAGAAAGTGTATCTAATCTCCCTTCATTTACAATCTTGTTCCTCAAAAAATTTAGACTAGGTCTAAGTCTTACCTCAGGAGGAGCTTGAGTATTCTTTACTTTTCTCTGAGTGTTCCTTGAGGATGGGTGATTTGTGGGTTCATGTTTTCTTCCTCTAGTCTTCTTTCTTGGTGTAGACAATGGGGATGAGTCTAAATCAATGGTGGTAAAGGGCACAGAGGTGCTCTCAACTTTCTTCTTCTTCTAGATCTAATCAGATTTCTCAAGTTATTTTTCTATCTTGGCATCTCTAGCTTTGTCAAGATCTTCTTGAGTGACTCCATGAACTTTCAGTATGTTAGATGTAATTTTGGATGCTTTCCTTTTATTATCAACACTATGTAAGATAGTATCCACTTCATTGGTCTTCTCTTTGTAAGTGCCCCATCTAGGTTCATTAGGATCCTTGGGCGCTGACAATAGAACTTGCGCATATCCTTCTAGCACATGTTCTTCCACTTCATAACCAAGAGGATGAATCCATTTGGTTATAGGTTCAACTACCTCCATGCAAGTGCAATCTGTTTCTACCATGAAACATATGGTATCCTTATATTTTTCAACTATCTTCTCAGATAATCTGAACCTATTCTTCATTTTGATCCTGAATGTCTTTATATCCATATCCATGGCATCCCTTGCACTGCTCTCTAAAGTGACCTTGAGTGAAATCTGAGACATTGTGGGTTTTCTCCCGTCTAGGTAAAGGTTTTCAACCTTTCCAACTATATGGAAATACAAGTAGATGATCAGAGATCCAAACCTAAATGTCTTTCTCCTATCATGCTTGGTGATTCGAATGTTGTCAATCAATTGACCGCGCAAGATCTCACATAGGTTGTATTGAGTGTTATCCTTCACCATTCTGATAGCTGCTAGGACTGTTGCTGTAGAGACATTGTTCAACCTTTTTGCTTGCTCAAACTTATACCCAAGTATCATTATTACGAGTTTTATGTCATCTTCTTTGATAGGGTCAACTATCATTCCACACTTGTCACTTCTAGATAGGAAAACTTGTTCAATTTGTTTCTTGAAATCCTTACCAGTAGGAAAAACTAGTCCAGTCTTAGGAAGTCCAGTTAATTCATGGATTAGGTCTATAGTGATATGCACAGGGACCTCACCAATCCAACAAAGATCATCATGTATTCTGCTTAACAAAATCTTAGCCCATTCTGGCTCATCAAACTCATGCACATTTGAGTATTCAAAAATAGGGTTATCAATCAAGTGCGCAAACTCATCCTTGAATGTGTAATCAGGTTTCATCATAGATCCCATATGAGTGGCTATGCTGATATCTCCTACTGTTTCCTTCTTACAGTAAATAGACGTGCGGATATCTTCCACATGAACAACACCTAGTGGGGTTTTGGAGAAATCCCCTTCCACATCATCCAGTATGGATTTGAATGGATGCCTCTTGAATACAAATCTCTTCCTCTCTACTATATCAAACAAAACTAGGGCTGCCATACTTACTTGGAACTTTCTTAAGTAGTGTTTCACAAAATTCTGAAATGGCATGACTGCTAGGGTTCCATTCCAAACTTCTTATTTGTTCACTTAACTGCCAAATCTGTCAGCTTCGGTGCCTTGATGTTTAGTGCTCCAATGCTGTCCAAATTCTATGCTCTTGAATGCAAGTTTGAAGAAGATTGAACACTTACTTTCTTTTATACAATCTACCGCATTTAATGTTTGCAACCGTATGCAAATTACTTAGAGATTTTGAAACTTAGATCCCGATGCATTTTAGATAGTGCATGAATGCATATAGAAATATTATGTGCTTGTAACCATGAATCCATAGGTGCATACTCAAAGGTGAGTATACCAACCACACAGGGGTCCTGAGCTATAATAGCTCCCCCTAAGACCAAGAAGCTCTATTCAAGTAGAAGTAGAGGGTGCGTCCACTATATATGCATCAACTACTTTGTCAACATCATTGTCCTTCTTTAATTCAACCCAAATTTTGCTTGAATCTTCATTTTCTTGAACAAACTTAACTTCTCCTTTCTCTTCAAATAGTGATTTCTTAGGATCCTCTTGCTTTTGAGTTTTGGATCTACAAAACCTTGAGATGTGTCTAGCCTTTCCACATGTGTGACAAATGGTAGGAGGTCTGATGCTCTTGTTGATCATGCTACATTGCTTTTTTGTGTGTCCATTGTAGTTACATATCTGACATGTAGTGTTCTGCAGATTCCTTTGAGGTTGATTTCTCTGATTGTTTTGATTAATTCTTCTTTGATTCATTCTGCAATGTATAGCCCTGTGAGAAAACTTATTACAGGAGAAAAAATAACCATTGAAAGGTCTTACCTCTTTGCAATCTCTTGCCAAATGACCATGTTTTTTAAATGCATAACAAGTTCTATTAACTTGCTTGATTTCCCCTTTAGGTGGATCTTTGTTAATCTCTTCAATATTTGCTTCTTTCTTTTCTTCTGAAGATGCTTCATGAGGTTTCTTTATTTCTTGCAATGAATTGACTTCAATTTGTGCTACACTAAATCCAAGACCATTAGTGTCACCTTTTTGCTTTTGTGCATTGAGTTGAGATTGAAGTGAATCAGAACTTGTGTGGAGTTTATCAATCTTATCCTTTGCTTCTATTAATTTAGATTCCAACTTCTTTTTTATGTTTTCCAATTCCTGAAATTTCATGTTTGCTTTTAAGAGTTCATCATCTAGTTGTTTGCTTTCTTTGATCTTTTCTTCAATAGCAATTTGGCTGTCTGTGAGATGTTCATCCAGATTTTCAACTTTATCTTTCAGAGACATATTCTCTTCATTGAGCTTTTTGATCATTTTCCCTAAATCACTTGTAGAACAATCTTTTAAATATTTTCTTAATTTCTTGATAAGCATTTTTGAGCCATCAACTTTCAGTCTAAGTTCTTCATTTTCTTTTTCAGATCTATCAAGATCTTCAAGAGCTGCTTCAAGATTTATTTTCAAATGTTTTGCTTCTGCTGAGTCCATCATCTCCTCAAGTGGTTAAACTTATTTTCTAAGGACTAGATCTATAATACCAATTGTTGGAAACACTGAGAGGGGGGGGGGGTGAATCAGTGTTTGTCTATTAATTACTTTTCAGCAACTTAAACATAAATCAAACATACATAGAATGAGGCTTAAAATAAGAACTCATAACACATGATATGATTACATGGAAACCTTGATTAGAGGAAAACCCTAGTGGGAATCAGTACCCACAAATATTGTACTAGGTATAATGAACCTATTAAAGTTCCTTTGCCTTGTTAGAAGCAGTCTTTACAATATGAGTACAATGACCTGGTTAAAGGTTTGACCCTGTTAGGAGTCTTTTATAAAACCTTGTTAAAGGTATATGGCTCACTGCCTAGGCTCACTACCCAATAGAATGAGGGTTACAACCTTCTGAAAGATGATATACACTATATCAAAATAAACTATTGTGATGACACTGTTGTCTGATCAGTTCCGTGTATGCGCGAATGCTCTTACTCTCTTAAAGAGATATATCATATACTGACTTCATTATACTACACTTCTGTATCTTCCTCTTACATGATAATCGATGCTTGTAACATAACTTTACATTACATACTTATATGTTCATATCTGAATAGGTGCGACCCAAAACAAAACACTAGTCGGCCCTAAAATAAAATATACAACACTTTCGAACAAGTCAGCTCAAGCGTGTTTACTATAATTTTAATTAAATCATTAAAAAAATATAAAAAAAGGTGCTTAGCCATTACATTACAAAATAATTCACGCTGATCAAAATAGTAGTTGGCTCCCATGTGTAACACCCCAAAATTGGCATCTTGCAACTCTAACCAATTTTGTTGCATTTGTCGTTCTTCTGAATCATCAAAGTCCTATTGTACTAGGCAATTCTGAGTTTTCACTGACTCTACTCGACCTG
>MU226964.1:1012728-1060074 GCA_018584345.1 Thuja plicata | reverse complement strand
GATGGATTACTATTAGTTGCCATATTTGTTGATGACATTATCTTTGGAGGTAATGACAAGCTCAGTAAAGCATTTGCAAAAGAAATGCAGAATGAATTTGAAATGAGTATGATTGGTCCTATAAAATGCTTTTTGGGATTAAATGTAAAGCAAACAGATAAAGGAATATTCATTAATCAGTCAAAATATGTGAAGGAAATATTGAAAACCTTCAAGATGGAGGATTGCAAGCCAGTATGCACTCCTATGATCATAGGAAGTAAACTTTCAAAAGATGATGACTCCACAGTAGTTGATAAAACATTGTATAAATCTATGATTGGAAAGCTTATTTATCTAACTCAATCAAGACCTGACATATCTAATGCAGTTGGCATTGTTGGAAGATTTGCAGCTGAACCCAAGCATAATCACTTAATGGCAATCAAGAGGATATTCATATATCTTAAGGAAACTATAGACTATGGTTTAACGTATCCAAAATCAGAGAATACACAACTTCATGTGTATAGTGATGCAGATTAGGAAGGTTGTATTGATGATAGAAAGAGCACTTTAGGAGGAGCAGTATTTCTTGCAGAAAGGTTGGTATCTTGGAAAAGCAAGAAGCAAAATTGTATTTCTCAGTCAACGTCAGAAGTAGAATATGTTGCAGCAGCACTGAACTGTACAACAATTGTTTGGATCAAGCAGATGGTTAAAGACTTTGGTAATCAAGTTGACTATCCTATTGTTATTCATTGTGATAACACTAGTACTATTAACATGTCTAAGAACCCTGTGATGTACGCAAAGAAAAAACACATAGAGATCAAGTACCATTTTTTGAGAGAAAAAGTTGCAGACAAGGAAGTGACATTGGACTATGTAAGCACAAAAGATCAGTTAGTAGACATTTTCATGAAGCCTTTAGCAAATGATACTTTTGAGTATCTAAGGGAGAAATTGGGATTCATTCCCTCTCCTAAGTTTGATTAAAGAAAGCAGCAAGAACATCAGTCCTGAGTGATTGATGAATGGATGACTACTCTACTTCTGGAGTAGTACCTGTGCATAATAGTTTATGGCACCCCTTGCCATTGATGTCAATGGGGGAGTATGTACTAAAAACAAGGAAAATAAGAAACACATACAAGGAGCTTATACTCTGGGGGAGTATACATAGTCTATATAACTGTAGTAGTGTAGATGAATCTTTGATGAGGATATTGAGAAGATTGTAAAAGAAAGAATACACCATGAAAAAAATTTGTTTTTATAATGTGTTTCCATCAATGCCAAAGGGGGAGATTGTTGGAGATTTGATTCTGAACAGTTGATTGATTGTATGTTTTTCATTGATGACAACATATAATACACAGTAGTACTTCTGTATGTACTTATCCAAATGATGACATGAAGACCAGCATGAATAGATACATGTTGTTGACATGTTTACTATGCTATGTTCATACACACAGACCCAAATATGAAGTTTCAGTAAAGATATGTAATTCTGTTATTGACGGTTATAGTTCTAGAGGAATAATAGTTTAAGGCCGACATATGTAACATGTTTATTGAGTTGAGCGTATCTTCTGTATATGTGTGTGTATATTCATGATGAGTTATGAGTTTTTGATATTAATCTAAACATGCCAAATGTGTTACAAGAAGATTGCAATGTTATGATCAATTTGGTGAAGCCAACTTAGTGAAGCAATGCATCTATTCAGTTTGTACTTGCGCAGTTGTAATTATGCTTGCGTGCTTAGTAGAGCCGACAAAGATGTTATGAAGAGTTGTCTAACAGGTCCCATGATCTCATACTTGGAGTATGTACATATAGAAGGTCATTTGTGATAAGAAGAGTTGCAAAAGCCAGAGATTGACAAGCAGAGCAGAGTGTTGATGCAGCAGAGCTATATTTATCATATGTTGATAATATAGATGTTTATGTTGAAGCATTTAGAATACAGATTAGATATTTATATTTCTTTACAAGAGGTCAAAGCATCGACGCATAAAAGGAACTAATCAGACAAGCAGTGTCACATACAATAGTTCCTCTTGTTGATACAATGTGTATCAAATATTCAGAAGGTTGTAGCCTTCACCACTTGGACAGTGATTCCTTGGACAGTGAGTCCTCCACCCCTAACAGGGTTATTGTAAAAGACTCCTAATAGGGTCTGACCCTTAACCAGGTCAACTATACTACTACATTGTATTGAACAACTCCTAACAGGTTGAAGAATCTTTTAATAGGGATTACTATAAACAGTATAGTTGTTTCTAGGTACTAATTCCCATCGGGGTTTTTACCATTTGGTTTCCCCATAACCAAATTGATGTGTTGTGTAATGTGTTATCTGAATGTGTATTTACTTTGTATCAATCTAGATTAATAAGTATAAGAAAGATTTAAAGTTGTTGATAACTGATTCACCCCCCCCCCCCTCTCAGTTATCTCGGAAGTATTCTAACAAGGTAAAGGAAAATATGAAGGNATTCCCCCCCCCCCCCCTCTCAGTTATCTCGGAAGTATTCTAACAAGGTAAAGGAAAATATGAAGGATAGCTACCATTCAAATGTTTTTCATGCAACAAAGTTGGCCATTTTGCATCCAAGTGTCCTATAAGAGTCAAGAAGTTCAAATCGGATTACAAGACCAAATATACTAAGGAATGCTATCATGTTGAAGATGGTGTAACTGATGATGATTCAAGAGAAGATGAAATTGTATTTGTTCCATTAAAGACATTGAGAAAATGCTTGAAGAAATGGACAATGAAGATGAAAAGAAAGCACAAGAGTTAGCATTAGTTTCCAAAGTGGACATCAGAACTGACTGAATCATTAATAGGGGATGCTCACATCACATGATAGGAGACAAAGACAGGTTTGTACATCTAGAAAAGTACAAAGGTGGTATGGTTAGATTTGGAGATAACACTCCCAAACCTATCATAGGCAAAGGTTCTATTAACTTAGATAGAAAGAATAAGACAAATGATGTTCTTTATGTTGATGGTTTACATCATAACCTACCAAGTGTTGGACAATTGCTTGAAAAAGGATATCAGTTTGAATTCAAAGACAACAAGTGCATCATTAATAACAAACAAGGAGATATGATTACATCAAGCTATAAGACTAAAGGTAATCTCTTTCATCTCAATTCAGAAGTAAGTTGTTTTGTTGCAAAAGTAGATGACAGTTGGCTATGGCACAAAAGACTATGTCATATCAATTTTGACAACATATTAAAGATAAGAAATGTAAAGAAAGTAAGAGACCTTCCTAGTATTGCAAGACCAGTTGATACTATGTGCAGGAATGTGTGATGGGAGAAAATGTAAGGAGCCCATTCAGAAGCAAGCAAAACTCAGCAGAAAAAAAATTGGATCTAGTGCATACAAACTTATGTGGTCCTACTCAAACAAGATCATACTATGGATAAAGGTATTTTATTTTTTTTGTTGATGATTTTTCAAGGATGATGTGGGTTGCGTTCTTAAAGGATAAATCTGAAGCTTTTGAGAAGTTCAAAATATTCAAAGCTAAATTTGAAAATGAATCTGGATTAAAACTAAAGTGTCTGAGATCAGATAGAGGAGGAGAATTCACCTCTGACCAATTTTATGTGTATTGTGAAGAACATGGGATCAAAAGGTAGTTGAGTGCTCCTAGAACCCCTCAACAAAATGGGATTGCAGAAAGAAGAAATAGGATCATACTTGACATAGCGCACACTATCATGATAGAAGGAAAAGTTGCACACACCTATTGGAGAGATGCAATCAATACAACAGTCTATACTATCAATAGAATTAAATTAAGGCCAGGCATAGATAAGACACCTTATGAGCTTTGGTTTGGTAATGTACCTATAGTAAAATACTTTAGAATCCTTGGAAGAAAATGCTACATCAAGAGAGATGTTGGTGTTGGTAAGTTTGATGCTAGAAGCAATAAAGGTATTTTCCCTGGTTACTCTACTAAAATCAAAGCATATAGATGTTTTAACTTAATATTGAAGAAGATAATTGAAAGTACACATGTGAAGATTGAGGAGAAGTTTATGATTCAAGAGAGGTATTATGATTATGCACCTATGATTGAAGATGAACCCAGGCCTAGCAGTAAGGAAATAGTTATTGAAGAAATATTTGATTGTATTGATGTATCATGCAATGACCCTGAAACAAGCAAAGAGGAATCACATATTAAAGATGAATATGTCACACCTAAAGTTTCAAAATTCACATCTAGATACCATTCAAAAGATGATATCATTAGAGATCAAAGTAGTAGAGTTTTGACAAGATCTAAAGCTAAAGGTTTAACAGTTGATGAAGAGGTATGTTTACTTTCACAAATTGAACCCTTAAGTGTTAAAGATGCTCATAATGATTCATATTGGCACAAATCAATGGAAGAAGAATTAGATCAGATAATAAAGAATGATACATGGGAATTGGTTCCTAGACCTTGTGACAAAAATGTGATTGGAACAAAGTGTATATTTAGAAATAAGATGAATGAAGAAGGTACAGTGGTAAGAAACAAAGCAAGACTGGTATGTAAAGGTTATGCACAGAGAGAAGGAATAGACTACACTAATACATTTTCCCTTGTGAGTAGACTGGAAGCTATTAAATTGTTTTTGGCCTATGCAACATTCAAAAAACTTTAAAGTATATCAAATGGATGTCAACTTAACTTTTCTAAATGGTGACTTGAATGAAGATGTTTACATAGAAGAGTTTGAAGGAATTGGTTTATCAGACAAACTAGACATGGTATGCAAACTAAAGAAAGTCCTTTATGGACTTAAACAGGCCCCAAGAGCTTGGTATGAGAGACTTGATGGTTACTTGACAAAGATTGGATTCAAAAAAGGAGCAGCAGATTATAACTTATTCATAAGAGAAACATCTAAAGGATTACTACTAGTTTCTATTTTTTTTTATGACATTATCTTTGGTGGTAATGACAAGCTTAGTGTAGATTTTGCTAAAGATATACAGAGCGAGTTTGAAATGAGCATGATTGGACCCATAAAATACTTTTTGGGATTAAATGTAAAAAATACAGACAAAGGCACATTCATAAATCAGTCTAAGTATGTGACGAAGATATTGATGAATTTCAAAATGGAAGATTACAAACCAGTAAGCACCCCATGATAACAGGAAGCAATCTTTCTAAAGAGGATGATTCCATAGCAGTTGACAAGTCACTATACAAGTCTATGATTGGAAAACTCATATATCTTACTCAATCTAATCCAGATATTTATAATGCAATTGGTATTATTGGAAGATTTGCAGCTGAACCTCAACAAAATCACCTAATGGAAATAAAAATAATATCCAGATACTGAAAGGGGACTATAGACCATGGTCTATATGGTATCCTAACTCAGAGAATATACAACTTCATGTATATACAAATGTAAACTGGGCAGGTTGTGTTGATGACAGGAAGAGTACCTTAGGAGCAGCAGTATTTCTTGGAAACAGGTTGGTCACTTGGACAAGCAAGAAGCAGAATTGTATCTCTCAGTCAATATCAGAAGCTGAATATGTAGCAATAGCATTGAATTGTTCAACAATGATTTGGATCAAATAGATGATTAAATACTTTGGTATTCAGATTGATTATCCTATTGTTGTTCATTGTGATAACACTAGCACTATCAATATGTCAAAGAACCCTATGATACACGCAAAGAAAAAACACATTGAGATCAAATATCATTTTCTAACAGAAAAATTTGCAGACAAAGAAGTAAAGTTTGATTATGTGAGCACTAAAGAATAGTTGGCATACATCTTTACAATGCCTTTATCAAAAGATACTTTTGAGTATCTCAGGGAGAAGTTGGGAGTAATTCCTTTTCCTGAGTCTGATTAGAATTTGTAGCAAGAGTATCAGTCCTTGGTGACTGATGATTGGTTGACTACTCTACTTCTAGAGTAGTACCTATGCTTAATTATTTTTGGCACCCTTTTCCATTGATGTCAAAGGGGGAGTATACATTAAGGGGGAGCATATACTCTAGGGGAGTATACAGTAATAAAAAATATAGTAAAAAGAGATGCAACAATTAAGAAGAGTTTTTGATGAGGATATTGAGAAGATTGTAAAAAGGAGGATACTTTTGGTTGATGGTGTTTTTCATATCATATGTTGTCATCAATGTCAAAGTGGGAGATTGTTGGATATTTTCTTCTGTGCAAATAGTTGATTGTATGTTTGTCATTGATGACAACATATAATATACAGTAGTGACCTGTATGCAATTATCAATACAGATATTCTAGAGCCTTGCACATTTACATCTATGTTGTACACATGTTCTGGATGCCATGTTCAAACAAATAGATTTAGATATGCAGTTTCAGTTGAGTTATGTTAATCTGTTTTGGTAGTTACAGTTTTTGGAGATTATTTGTTAAGAGCTGACATATTTACATTATTTCTTGAGTTGCACCTATCTCCAGGATATGTGTGTTTGTATTCATGTTTAGTTATGAGTTAATGATGATTATCCAAAGGTGCTAAATGTGTTTCAATGGAAGTGTGATGTTTGAGTTAATTTGGTAGAGCCGACTATGTGAAGCGACGCATCCACTCATTTTGAGTTGCATGGTCCTAACTTTGATTGTGTGCTTAGTTAAGCTAACAAGGAAGTTGCTGAAGTGTTTCCTACAGCCATTGTGACCTTATCCTTGGGGAAGATACATATAGCAGTTCAAATGTGATTGCTAAAGGTGAAAAAGGGAAGTGAAAAAGAAGATAGAGAAGAGTAGAAAGTTAGGCAGTAAAGCTACATCATTCATTAGTTGAAGATCTATGTGAAGAAACAGAAGATAACAATTCACTGGAACTAATCAAGATAGCAGGTCTACTCAATTTGTTCATTATCAGATATAGTCTATATCTTCCTTACAGAAGGTTGTAGCCTTCATCATTTGAGCAATGAGCTCTTGGACAGTGTGTCCTCACCCCTAACAGGGTTATCAGTAAAAGACTCCTAACAGGGTCTAACCTTTGACCAAGTCTTTGTACTTATTGCATTGTAAATATCAACTCCTAACAGGGTTGCAAGATCTTCTAACAAGGATCATTATAAATTAGTACAGTTATTTGTGAGTGCTAATTCCCACCGTGGTTTTTACCTAATTTGGTTTTCCCCATCACCAAAAGTGTGTTGTTCAATTCTGTGTTATCTTGTTGAGTTTATGTTTAAATTTATTTTGTACTTAATTGAAAAGAATCAAATCTTGTAGATAACCGATTCGCCCCCCCTCTCTTAGTTATCTCTTGGGACTATTCCTAACACTATTCTACTAAGAGAATCTACAACCTTGTTACTAACCCCTTATTGTGCTTTATAACAAATGTATAAGCCTACAATGATTCTATGCACTTCATGTGCCTTTGGTTCAATTTTTCTTGTCCATTCAGGAAACTTAGAGCATGGTTATCAGTGTAGAGCACAAAATCCCTAGGTAATAGGTAGTTTCTTCACTTCTTAAGGGCTTGAAAAATAGCATATAGTTCCAATTCATATGTGGAATACTTTTGTTTATCCTCATTCAACTCTTCAGAGAAGAAAGCCACAAGATGTCCTTCTTGGCTTAACACTGCTCCAATAGCCAACTTGCTAGCATCACACTCTACCACAAAGAGTTGATTGAATTTAGGAAACCTAAGAGTAGGTATTTTTTCAATCCTCTTCTTTAACATTTCAAACCCTTGGTTTTCTGCCACAGTCCATTCAAACTTACATTTGATTCCACCTTTTATGGTGTTAAGTATAGGGGCACACACATGACTGAAATTTCTCACAAACTTCCTATAGTAGGAGGCCAACCCATGGAAACTCCTAAAATCCTCTATGGACCTAGGTGTATGCCATTCCAAAATGGACTTAACATTTTCAAGGTCCATCTTCATACATCCATTAGCAACCACAAAACCAAGGTAAACAAGTTCAGTTTTCAGAAAATCACACTTTTCTTGATTTATCATCAACTTCTCTTAATGTAGCTTCCTTAAGACCATCTCCAAATGCTTCATGTGCTCCTCCTTGGACCTGCTAAAGATCAAAATATCATCAAGGTAAACTATTAAAAACTTACCAATGAGCTATGTTAGCACTTCATTCATGAGCCTCATGAATGTGCTAGGTGCATTACTTAGGCCAAGGGGCATTACTAGACACTCATACAGACCCTCATTGGTCTTAAAATTTGTCTTCCACTCACCACCAGGCCTCACACTTATCTGATGATACCCTGACTTCAAGTCCACCTTAGAAAAGTAACAAGAACCTCCTAAATTGTCCATCAAATATTCTATCTAGGACATTGGGAACCTATATCTGATTGTGATCTTGTTTATAGCCCTAGAGTCCATACACATCCTCCATTTTCCATCCTTCTTAGGTGAAAGTACTATTGGCACAACCCATGGGCTCAAACTCTTCTTTATTAACCCCTTATCCAACAAATCTTGAATCTATTTTCCTATCTCTGCATTTTGACTTGGTGTCATCTTATATGATTCTTTGTTAGGCAAATTTGCTCCAAGAATGAGGTCAATGTGATGACTCACTTCCCTCATAGGTGGTAGTGCACTGGAAAATCACTATCTACTATGTCATGGTACTTCTCCATCAATGCTTGTATCTCTAGTGGCAAACTGACTTTCTCCTTAGTTTCAATTTGTCTACCATCTCTGTGGATACTATATTCTCAGTGCATCTATAGTCCAATATTACTTTGAAAATCTTCCCATGAGACCTACAAGTTTTTTTAAACAAGTTATTTCTCTGTGGTGGCTCTATAGTGCTAGGCACTTTCAACAAGGTTCTCCTTAACATAAATTTCTCTCCATCCAATACTGGCCCTGCCTTGGAAATGGGAAAAGCAACACTTTGAGTGTCATCCTCCTACACCAACTAATTCCTTCTATCCCCCATTGAAGATGAGAAAGCATTTTCAGGACACCTACCCATTATGTGACCCACTTGGTTGTAGTTATAGTATCTGCTAGTGAAGACTGAATTAGATCTCCCTTGGGGCTGGAACCTACCTCTTAGTGGTCCTCTACCTCTGTATCCTCCCCTTTGGAAAGATCCTCTATACTAGTTTACCCCACCATTATCCATGGACTAATTGTCCTCTTGTCTATTAGGGCTTTGTCCCCTACCAAAGTTACTTCTTCCTCTTTGGAACCCTCTATTATTGCTACCACCTCTTCCCCTTTGATGGAAATCATTCCTCCTTCTAGCCTTATCCTATGCTCTTAAGTCCAATTGGAAACATTTGTGCATACTGTTAGGAGCCATCTGTATATGCTGGAAACCTACCTCTTGGGAGCACGCTCAAACATGCAAATGTTAGAGATATAAAATCATTAAACTACACTAACATGTCTAAAAAACATACTTCAAAACATGATTTCCATCATAACTTCTGATGAGATGAGAAAGGGCACCCAATGCCTTGTTAATTTTCTCTTAGAGATGTTATGTGGGTGTGCTCTCCCAACACAATATCATAATCCCACTATAAAATGCATGAAAATGATAAGCTAATCACTCAAGAACAAGTATAAGGAACTTGTCTCAAGCTTTCACTATTAATGAAAATGCAACACTAATGCTAAGATGAAGATTTAATGACTAAGTTAAGATGATATGAAAAATTCAAAGAAAATAGATTCATTCCATGATTAAGCCTAAGATATAATTTCTAAATGAGCTAAAAGCATGAACATAAAAATAAGCTATAAAATTCAAACACTAAACTAGCATGATAACAATGCATAAATGAGAGATGATTTTCTCTTGACAAAGGCCTCTATTGATAGAGTTTTTGGAGAAGAGAGGGCTTGGATGAGGTTGAGCTCATGTGGCATCCACATAGGTGCCACATGAGGGACACATAAGCCATGCAAGATGCCCACAACTTTGGATGTGATGGGTTAAAGTGTACTTAAAGTACACATGTGAAGGATCTTGTAAGAGGGTGTAAGAGTTTTAGTCCAATGAAACACTTTTAGAAAGTGTAAGAAGGTGTCATCATGGGTGTAAAAAACCTTGTTGGCACCAAATAAAGATTATTTGGAAAAAGCAATTTTTAGAAATTTGCTCACACATGTGTGAGAAAATAATTAGGACTAATTGGTGTAGGAATCAAGAAATTAGCCTATTAACCTTAGTTAATTAGTGGGTAGGTTTATTTGGTGAGAGTGATGTGAGGTAGGGTAGGATCTAGGTTCAAATTAGCTTTTTCTAAATTTAAATTAATTTGTTTTAGAAGAATTAAGTCATGTGGAGGAATAAATAAATTAAAAATTTATTTAAAGGGAATTAATGAGGGGTAATGTATTAAATAAGATTTAATACATCAAAAGGGGTAGTATTTAAATTAAATTTAAATACTAATGAAAGTGAATCATATTTGATTAAATAAATTTAATTAAATAGATAGAAGAATATATAACAAATATAATTAATTAAAATTAACTATAATGTTATGGAAATATTAATTAAATTAATATAAGGATGATTTTAGATGTCTACATTTTGCCCCTCTTTGATGCGGCATCGAAAGTGGTGTCTTGTCAAAGAAAAGAAAATAAGATGCCCCAGAGAGGTCAAAAAACCTACAGTAGCAAGAGCGGAGTAGTGTGCCCCCTCGAGAAAATAATAAGAAAAAATACAATTTTTTAATAAAATTTTCTCGAAAAGGCAGGAAAATAGGGAAAGTGGACCAATTGCATGGCGTGTCCAAGGAAAATGGAGGAAAAATGGGGAATGGGGAGACAGATGGAAGAAATGGGTCCCAAGGGGCCATAAATAGTCCACCGGGGCCCATAGACAAGTCACTTTCACTCACAAAGAGAAAAAAGAGAGAAGAAGAGAGAAATGGTAGCACAATAGGAGTGAGTATAGCTTGGGGAGTGCATTTGGGTGTACCAGTGACCCATGGATATGTGAACATCAGTGAGTAGTCAAGCACCACCTAGTATTTTATGCATTTATTGCTTTTGTAGGTCATTTAAAGGGCAATAAATGCTCCCAAACTGGCACACAACGCAGACGGCGGTCACCTGACTGTCGTCTGTGTAGATGACGGTCGACAGACTATTATCCTCACAGATGGCTGATTGGTGATCAGCGTCTGTGTAGATGAAGATCGACCGATCTCCATCTACGAGGGCAGTGGGAAGGAAAAAGAGTGCAGCAAAGATGGCAATGTGTGAACGCTGTCGTCTTCTCAACAAATGGGTGGCAACCTAAATCGTCATCTCTACAGACTGACGTCTGTGAAGATCCGCCAGATCTACAGACTGGCGACTACGAAAGTCCACTATCTGTGAGGGTCAACCATTGTCTACACGGATTGACCAAAAAATGGAAGAAAAGAGAGGAAGAAGAGGGAAGAAAAGGGTCCAGGAGCATTTTTCAATGCCTTGGACGGGCCTGGGACTTTTTTTGATGCCCCAGAAGGCTATCTGATCGCTAACATTTCCTTGTTGACTGCAGGAGGAGACCATCACTTTTTGGGCGAGGGAGTGTTATCCAGCGACCATGGAGCTAGAGAAACAGTTGACGGTGGCTAAGTGAGGACAGGTGACACTATGTGGTTTAGAGCATGTACGTCATTGGCCACATCTGTGAGCGCATAATGTGCTCATGTCTATGTTGATAGAGAGATGGCATAGCACCACCTCTAGCTTCCACTTCCCTATAGGGGAAGCTACTATCATGCTCCATGACATATGGAGGATCTATAGAGTGCCCATTCTAGGGCTTATACCTAAGTACTGCATGGAGAGATCAGAGCCATATATGGAGATGGCACCAGGTCAGAGATTTGCAGATCTACCTATTTCACGGCAGTGGATGTCTTGGATAGGGGCTATGACTATGGAGCCATGGCTACAATGGTTGGCCTTATACCTAGCTAGACTGATAGGGGGATGATTCATGTCTAATCATGTAGGAAAGGGGTTCCTGATAGGTTGGGCATGAGTACTGAGTAGTATGGTGGAGGATAGGAACCAGTATTGCTAGGGATATGTCATTCTGGGCTAGTTGTATTATGATCTACATATGTGTGCCTACCGCAAGGGTAGGGCACTAGGTCCCGAATGTATTCTCCTACTGGTATGGGCATGGGAGCACATTGTGGTCACATGACCAATTAGACACTAGGAGACCAGGGTAGTGTACAAGCCTTTTGTATGTAGATATAGGCCATCAATCAGTTATGAGGCCACAGATTCAGTCAGATACTTGCGGCGGATACTAGACAAGATGGGGGACATACTTTGGGCACCCTATGTAGGGTGTGAGGCCTGGGGTCACAAGATCCCACAGCAGGATGGATATGCTAAGGACAGGTTCTATGACTTGTACTATATGAGGTTTGTGTAGACTGACCGCTGGCTGTTTGGTAGGACAACTTATATGATCTCTAGATATATGTCAACCAGGGTACGTAGACAGATGGGCAGATTCAGGAGGCGGTTCCAGATGAGTTTCCACATCCATTGGTGACCTGAGAGGTGGGGAGCATCTAGGGTATAGGGGTAGATCCACACACAACATGAGAATCTTTCATGGGGATGATTGAGGTCCCATGGATCAAGGCTCGAGAGTCTTTAAAGGATGCAGGTGTAGTACTAGTGTATGCACAGTGGTGGGCCACTCATAGGCCTGTTAGACTGACAGTGCCAAGAGTTACATAGGAGGATGAGTAGCTGGGGGTTGGAGGGGATTGAGGAGGACAAGATGGGGATGATGATGAGGAGGGAGGAGAAGGAGGGGGCAGAGGGAGGAGAGTCTGACCTTGGGTTGTAGCACTGAAGCAGAGGGGACAGGTACAAATACCTGTAGGAGGGAAACCACCCATTGTTCCTGATGTACAAGTACAGGGGCAGGGGCCACTAGGATAGGGGAAAGTACTACTAGTGGGATACGTAGCCCAGGATACATATGATACAGTCATAGTAGAGTGAGATAGCCTGCGGACCAAGCTGGGTATGGTACAGGGATTATTGGCGACATCTTTGGCGACTGAGGTGAGCGCATAGGCTGAGATCCAGTGACTATAGGGATTACTGGCTACAACATAGGCCACAACCAGTAGCCTATAGATAGAGGTATCCTGAGTATAGGGGGAACTAACAGTAGAGACTTCTTGGGGGGATAGTGCTTAGAGAGCACTAGAAATCTTACAGGCTTGGGTGGACAGTGGAGAGTTCACTATCATAGAGGAGCATGGGGATCATGATGAGGAGCTAGCATTGATGTCAGCATAGATAGAGGCTCTTACAACAGAGTGAGATTTAGCACAAAGACATGCAGAGAACTATAGGGTAGACCACGGTGCATCTAGTAGGCAAGGATTTTGGAGTAGGATAGATGATGGCAGATGCCATGGCGGCACAAAGGGAGGAAAGAGGGAGAGGCTGAGAGGCTGCATATTACATGGGACTCTCTTATGGTGCAGTACCAGAGGGGTCATGACAACCAGATTACACAAAGAGAGCTCAGACAGAGAGCATTGGGTGAGGCTCACAGGGATCAGTAGGGTTACCACCACGTCCCATCAGTGGTGCAGGACCATCGCAACCACCACCATGATGCTTCTCAGACCTTTTTTGGATACACATTTTTGACACATTATGTATGATACTGACACTTTTGATATATATACATGCACTACTTTGGGACTATGGGACTTTGATTGATGGATATTTATGAGGCTATATGTTATATGATGTGATGTTTATGCAGGATGTATGGATGCAGTTATATTACATATGTTATATGAGGTTTATGACTGACATGCAGGATGAGATGAATATATGTATGATGATGCTGACATATTTGTGATGCAGGGATGAGATGCAAATATATATGTGAGATGTGATGTGTTAATGCTTATATTTTGTCATGCATGGATGTAATGTGATGATGCATAAATGTAAATGTATATATGATTTGTGAAATTAATCTAGAATGAATGAACCCTAAAAAATGTTACAGATTTTATCAATGCAACTAAATGAATGAAATATAATTATATGCAATGGTACTAAATGATGATTGAAATGAAGTAACAATGCAACTAAATGAATAATGATTAATAAATGGAGTAACAATGCAGCTAAAAATGAGTAATGATTAATGAACTAAATGAACAAATTGAAAGAATAATGATTAATGAACTAAATGAACAATGAAAATGAGTAATGAATAATAATTAATGCACTAAAATGAACAATACAACTGATAATGAATAATGATTAATGAACTAAATGAACAATGCAACTGATAATGAATAATGATGAATGAACTAAATGAACAATGCAATTGTTAATGAATAATGATTAATGAACAATGCAACTATAGTGAATGGATGCAATATGAGACAAATGATGACATTGTTTTTGTGTGTATCAAATAGGTCTGATAAAATCACTTAGGTGACCGGATAGGGGGGATAAATAGAAACCTTTTCCAAGAGAAAAATCATAATGCAATATGACCTAACTACAATGCAAAGACTGACTACATGATGATAATAGGATTGATATCGTGTTAATGTTGGAGAGCACACCCTAGTTTGATATTGCAAAAGGAGTTATGCACCATGTTCTAGAAAACACATGTGACATGGTTCCTTTGCGTGGACTAGAATCTCAGACAAATAGGTTGTTAGGAACAAGAATGCAAGATATCAGGTATGATGGATCTTATGAAATGTTACTCATGAGGAGACGCAGTACATCTAGATCTTTTGAGGGATTTGAGATGCATGAATCCTGCCCCTAGTGAGGCATACATAGTCATAACCAAATATCAAAACATAAATGCACTAACAGACAATGACAAGCATATCATACCACAAATGACATGTATTTCACTAGATACTCACCATAACAAACCAAGATATAAAAGATCAAGGCTGTCGTGATAAGAACATAGTTGAAACACAAGATAAAATCAACAAAAAGGCATCCTAATCAAGTGATCATTTAGTCCAAAAGTTCTTGCCATGAACAATTTTGATGTGAGGATTGATAGAACAACCGACACCGGAAGGATGCATCTTGATGGGCCAAAGATTGATTGATAAAAAAAGGGAATTCATTTGCAATTTCTTGTGAATAGAATGATCATAGGAAAGTCAATCTGTCTGCTAATTTGATGTAAAATGTTTGCGATCACTGTGTCTAGAATAAAGCTCAGTGTTTGATTTGGTAAGCTCAGTCGTGCGAGAATCTTTATTGTGAAAGCGGAAAGATGGTCAAAGAAATACCTGCATAGATATGGGTAGTGATGCTTATTATGAAAGGTGATGCAAGCTACATAGACAAATGGTGAAAATTAATGGTGGATCTGACTACACATGGTGCCTGAAATAGGTTTTCACCATGGTACTTATCCATTGCGTCACCGAAGTGGTTTTCACAGATGGACGGATTTATTTCTCTTTCTCTTTCTCTTTTTTGATATTATTTTCAAGCTTTTGTATTTTTTATGAATTTTTTGATTTTTTGACTTTTTTTTCTTTTTTTTCTTGCTTTTTGAATGTTTTTGGATTTTCTACTTTTTTTATTTTTTGGATTTTCTACTTTTTTTTTTCAATTTTTGAAAATTTTTGCTGTACAACGGACTACTGACTGATCAAGCATAGAAGCACTTGAGATGTACAATATTTACAGGATCAAGGAGTGGATCTCCCTTTGGTGACACAATCTGATATGTTCCTGAACCATACTTTACTGTGATAATGAAGGGCCCCAACCAGTTAGGCTCAAACTTTCCTTTCTTTTTACAGTTTTAAAGGTTCTTCATATTATGCTGCAGGACAAGATCACCAACCTCAAACTTATGAGGCTTGATCCTTTTGTTGAACTGAAGGTGAAGGTGATTTTGATACATGCAGAGGTGGTCTAGGGCATTAAGGAATCTCTCATCAAGGATTTCTAGCTCTTGCAATAGGGAAACTCTATATTCTTCTTCGGACAACCGATTCTTGAGAGAGATTCTGAGGGAAGGGAGCTCAATTTCAATGGGTAGAATAGCCTCAGTACCATAAACAAGGGAAAAGGGAGTGGCTCCCATGGGGGTTTGGATGGAGGTGCAGTAAGCCCAAAGGGTAGGCTTGAGGTGAAGGTTCCAATCAACACCAGCTTCATCGACTATTTTCTTCAGGATTCTGAGGATGGTTTTATTCGTAGCCTCAGCTTAACTATTTCTTTGCAGAAAGTACTTGGAAGAGGTATGGTGGGTAATGCTAAATTTCCTACATAGCTCTATGACATCCTTGTTCTTGAAAGGTCCTCCATTATCAGTAATAATGTCTTGAGGAATGCCATAGCGACAGATAAGATAGTTCAAAATAAACTTCAAAATCTATTTTCCAGTAGTGTAGGTGAGAGGAATAGCTTTGACCCACTTGGTAAAGTACTACATAGCAGCCAGGATGTATTTATGGCCATTGGAAAAATTAGGGAAAATTTTGCTAACAAGGTCAAGACCCCAGCGTGAAAAAGGCCAAGGGGTGATGGTAGGTTGGAAGGATTGGGAGGGAGCGTGTATTAAATCATCATGCTGCTGACAAGGTACACACTTCTTCACATAGTTGTAGGCATCTTGCTCCATAGTAGGCTAGTAATATCCAGTGCGTAACAAATTTTTGGCCAAAGTAAGTCCACTAGAGTGGGCCCCACAGATTCCTTGATGTACCTCCTCCAAGGACATTTGTGCTTCATTAGAATTCAGACACCTTAAAAGAGTTCCATCAAAATGCTTTCTCAAGAGGGTATCAGCAAGGACTGTGTATCAGGAAGTGTGGTGAATGAAGGTTTTACGTTGGTTGGGGGTTAACGTAAGTGTGGTATGTCCATCGTGAAGGTAGGAATATACTTCTTGGTACTATGGGGAATTGGGATCAACAATTTCACGCACCATTTTAGAATTCATTTTTTCATAGGCAAGGACCGTAAGATTATCAACAAGAAACTCACACTGAGTGCTATGTTCTGGCATATTAATCAATGACCCAATTGTGGCCATGGCATCTACTACTTTATTGTTCATGTGAGGGATCTATTGGAAGATTAGCTCAGTGAAATGTGTCTTTAGATCTTTAATTGTACGATGATAGGGAAGCAACTTGTCATCCTTCATTTGATATTCTTCCATAACTTGTTTGATAACCAATTGTGAATCACCAAGCACCAATAAAGTGAGAATCTTCCATTGTATGGCTTGCCATAGTCCAAGTACAAGGGCTTCAAACTCTGCAATGTTGTTGGTACAAGGAAATTGTAATTTGAAATATTTAGGGATGAGATCCCCTTTTGGTGTAACAAACAAAATTCCTGCCCCCACTCCTTTCTGAGTGAAGGATCCATCAAATTAAAGCTTCCATGGTGGACTCGGGGCAAGATTAAGGACTGATTCATCTAGAAAATCTATGATCAGAGGATGTTTACTGTCAATAGGTGCTTCAGCTAACTGATCTGCAATTACTTGTCCTTTGATAGCTTTTTGATCCACATAAACAATGTTGAACTCACTAAGGATCATGACCAATTTCACTGTACGACCAGTAAGAGCAGCGTGTGCTAGGAGATATTTGAGTGGATCAATTTTAGCAACAAGATGAATCTTATGGTTAAGCATATAATGTCATAGCTTCTGCATACAAAAAACAATAGCCAAACATGCCTTCTCAATTAGGGAATAATTCAACTCATAGCCAATAAGAGTTCTGCTAAGACAGTAAATTGCTCGCTCTTTGCAGGTATCATCCAATTGTGCCAAGAGGGCTCCCAACGTGACCTTTATAACAGATATGTACAAAATCAGAGGACAACCAGCAACAGGTGGTAGCAACAAAGGTGGATTAGCCATATAGCCTTTTAGTTTCTCAAATGCATTTTGACACAAGCAATCCCACTAGAACTTGATATTCTTGCGCAGGAGATGGGAGAACGGATGCACCTTGTCAGCTAGTTGTGACATGAATCTTTTGATTAATTGTAGTTTGCCTTGTAAAATACATAATTGCTTCAATGTTTTGGGTGGTGGCATCTCTAGGATTGCTTTTATTTTATTTGGATCAACTTCTATTCCACGCTGCGACACAATGTATCCCAACAGCTTACCAGATTTTACTCCAAAGACACACTTCTTGGGATTCAACCTAAGCTTATACTTCTCCAATCGCTCAAAGATGGTAGTAAGGATAGGAATATGTGATTCACTTGTTTTGGATTTTCCTAAAAGATCATCCACAT
The DNA here is from genome assembly GCA_018584345.1 of Thuja plicata. Taxonomy (NCBI): domain Eukaryota; kingdom Viridiplantae; phylum Streptophyta; class Pinopsida; order Cupressales; family Cupressaceae; genus Thuja; species Thuja plicata. Next base: position 1,041,744 of record MU226964.1, on the reverse strand, counting down.
AATCTTCCATGATGACATGCAAAAGGTCACGAAAGATGGTAGTCATTGCTTGTTGATAAGTGGCTCTAGCATTTTTAAGGCCAAAAGGCATCACCTGATAATAGAAGGTGCCCCAAGGCATTGTGAATGCAGTTTTGTGCTAGTCTTTTGGTGCTATCCTAATATGATTGTAACCTGAGAAGCCATTCATAAGTGACAATATTTCATGTCCTGCCGTCAAATCCACTATAATGTCAATATTTGGTAGTGGAAAATCATCCTTGGGACATGCAAGGTTTAGGTCTTTAAAATTAGTGCAAATGTGAATGCCCCCAATAGGCTTACCTACTGGTACAATATTAGAAACCCATTTAGGGTAATCAATTGATCTAATTACTTTAGTGTCCAGCATCTTCTAAAGCTCTACTTTGACTACCAATGTGACTTGAGGATGCATCTTGTGAATTTTCTACTTAATAGGTTTTATATTTGGATCTATAGCAAGATGATGCATGAAAAGATCTATATCGAGCCCGGGCATGTCTTTGTATGTCCAGGCAAAGTTGATTTTGTGTTTATGCAAGAATGTTGTCATGTATTTCTTTTCTTGATCACTGAGAGAAACTGCAATGTAGGTGATGTGTGGATATTCTTCTGTGCCTAGGTTGATTGGAATAGTATCTTCAATGATCATAGAGGACACTTCTAGTTTTGAAGATATAAATAGAAAGTTAGCATCTCCCTCCTCTAGCACCTCAGAAAGGTTTTCACTAGAGGAAGCATCCTTTATTTTGTCTTTTTCTTCATCCAAAGGTGCCTGCGAGAGATTTTCACTAGAGGATGTATCTTCATTTTTTATTTTTTTTATTTTCTTTTTCACTTTTGTGACTAAGAGAGTTGAATTGACTACTAAAGTAGGCTTGTTCACTATAGTGTATCTGATATTTGTACTCTTGGAGGTTCTTAAGTCTAAAGAGGGCTAAAACTACCTCATCCGAATCCCAAACATCCAAAGCTAGTGGTGAGTCTTGCTGATCCCAATCAATTAATTCACAGTTTGTGAGGGGTAGAAAAGGGGATGAAAGGTTAGATTGGGTGATAGTAAATACATGGTGATTTTTGTTTAGGTCATCTTCAATATATTGGAAAGGAATTTTGAAGAACTCTTCCTCAGTGTCTAAATCTGAGGTAGCTAGACAATAATCCATAGCGAAGTTAGTCTTAGTTTCTACAGAACCCAATCCATCTCCTTTAGGATAGCCATTAGCTATTATGATCTTCTTCTTACTTGTTTCATTAGCTCCAAGGCTAGTACCATGATATCCCATGCTTTCAACAATGGGAGTGACCTTAGGATACTTTCCTTTGGGGAAAATTACAAGTCATTCTTCCTCACCATTATAGAGCCAATCAAGGACACTATATTCCATGTGTTCATCTGATAGGGACCCCCAATGTTCCAAAATAGTTGATTTGCAATGCATAAGCACTTTATCTTTGGAAAGGGGTAATGGTGATGGTCTTCCATAAGACTTTGGAGACAAAGGGAGTTTCCCAATACATAAAGCAATTTCAAATTTATACTCTCCCATGCCTTGATCTGTAAATGTGGCCTTTTCTTCAGATGAGGAGGGTTTGTCTTCAGTAGTCTTGTCTTTAGTAACTTTTTCCTTTCCTTTGGATTGTTCAGCTGGTGTTTTTGATGTCTTTTCCAGAACTGGTGGAATTTTTGAAACAGGGATTTCTTGATTGAAATGTTGGCCAAACTAATTCAACAAACAGTAATTATCTTGTTTGCCTTCCAATCTCTTGCAGTATTGAAAGGGCTCAGGATCTCCAGGAATTGTGATTTCTCTACCGTGATGTGGGAACTTTAGACATTGATGATAAGTAGAGGGTACTATTATGCCCTGCATCCCCGTCCCTACATTTTATGTGCAAAATGTTGGGTCCCCCTTTTTTTTGTTTTTGCTTGCCTTGTCTTTCTTTCCCTTTTTTTTCTCTTTCTCCGGGGTTTTCTTCCCCGGTGCATCGTTTTACTGTTTCGTTTTCTCCTCTGAGACTCCGGTCCCAGAGGTTGTCTTTTATTGGTAACCAGACTCCAGACTTCGGGATTTTTCATCGTGATGTTCTTAGGGATATCATCACGAGGAATCCCCAGGCCCAAAGTCTGGAGGTTTCGCCTGTCCGGAGATCGCCGGAAGGAGGAGGATTGCCTTTTACCACGCGTATAAACAGATTTTGTCTGTCACTTTCACATTTACCATGATTAAAACCTTCGAGCACTTAGAGTGAATTAAAGAGAAATTTCAAAGTGATTAATAGAGTGTTTGCAGGAAGTTTGTAGTAATCAGAGCTTAATGATTTTCAGTCATTCTCAGGCAAGTGCAAGTGCTTCGTGGTGGTGCTTCTGACCTATCGACAACTTGAGCTATTGCAGAGCTGACATGGTAAACCCTCCTTTTCCTCCACCTTCTGCTTTCTTAGGTTGGTGTTTCTACTTTTTTACCTGTCTTTCTTCCGCTCTCTGGTTTCTTTCCGTTTTTCTTTGTTCTATTTTGTTTCTGTTTGTTTTGTTTCCTGGTTTTGTCTGGCCTTTTTGTCTTCTAGTTTTGCCGCCCGTTGGTGGGTCGAATCTGCAAGAGGGTTGTCCACCCTCTGCGTGAGAGTTGTTTGTCTGTAAATAATGTTAATAGTGTATATAGTGTAGATAGTTGTATATATCTATTTTTGCCTTGTCTGGTTTTCCCGCGGGCGTCGTCTCACGATGTATATCCATGTATATATGTATAGTTGTAAATAGTATATGTATATATCTCCCCGTTTTTGTGTGTATATCCTTTGGCTTCATGTATATCCTCCTAGGTGGCTTGACAAGCTGGTCGAGTCACCCCTGTGTCTGGTTTTTCACCTTCAAACTCGCTTCAAGGAAGAAAACCACCGGTTTGAAACTTGGCTCTTGGTCGGTTTAAAATAGGTGGTTTTCTCTCTCCTCCATCAAGTCTATTAGAACCTAATTTATGTCCCATACATGTAATCAATTCCAGCCAAGTGGCTTTCCCTTTTTGCGCGTTCGGACAGTTGGCTCCGTCGTCATCGCCATCATATCCATTTAATGCCAACGCACGTGGCGTCCACGTGGGTTTGGCAACTTGCCTTTTTACACATCCTCGCTAACGGTCGCTTCTCCAGGCTTTAGGCCTCTTACCACCATCCATCCCACATCTTTGCTAAGTGTGATAAAATTTCCCAGACCCAGATGTGTGATGAAGATCCTAAGTTTACGATGTATTTTGCTTTTTGGTTACCTTTGCATGATACTAACTTTTCAGGAAAGCAAACGTCGCGGTGGTAAGATCTCCGGACCCCGAAGTATCTATTTTACTTTGATAAACATATTCTGATGGTCGCTTTGTCTCACAGGTTTTTGGAGTTATCTTCTAAACATGTCTGAAGCATCCACATCATCTCCTCCCGGAAGTCTAGAATTACCAACCACAACAGAAACCAGGGCAGCAGAAAAATCAAAAATGGAGAAATCCCTAGAAAAAATTCCCCTCACCATGAAGTATGTGTAGGAGGATGGCATCGTGGGCTCAAAGATTGAGTCCAAGGTAAAACTAATGATCGACGCTAATGTCGAAACCTAGGCAGAAATGAAAACCCTGGTAAAGATAATGCACATCCAGCGATAGACGGGAGACTAGCTCGCGATCAACGTCGGGGGTTCCAGAATCCTCCGGGAAGCCTGCTTCCCATACTCCGTGCAGTCTCCGAAGCTTGTCCTAACACTGGCTACCAATTACAACTCTTTTGTCTAGGCCGTCATGCTTGCAGCTACAGAACCCATAGGATACCCCACTCCACTGGTGTCTCTCAACCCAGTCACATTCCAGGCAAGCCTGGGTATCCCACAATTTGACAGGGCCACGGTGGTCACGAGGACTGACGCCTTAAAGAAGTTTACACAACCGGAGGATGCGGCCTGGGTGTACATGAACACCCATTGGCTCAAGGCCCCGAAGAGGGACCCAAAGAGAATGAAGATAGATATTCCCTGCTCTGAATTCAAAGAGAGCATCCAGATGGGGATAATAGCATTAGCCCAGGTATTTGGGAAACCTTCCGCCCAGGAGTTTTCCAAATAGATGTACTATTTCCTCCTCGGCATCGCCACCAAGGGAGAATTCTTTGACTGGGTGACAATAATTTCCAATCATGTCGACTCCCAGTTCCAGCAGTTGAACAAGAAGAAGAAGTTCTACATGTCTTCTTATGTTTTCTGGGCCCTGGCCCAGCAGAGGCCCCACTCCAATGGCCTACTTACCGATGGCATTCTTAGGATTGGCCTGGGACAAAAAGCACCATGGGACCATTTCCCACAGATTCAATGGGAGGCCAGCTTCCCCAGTTTCTACCGAGTAAACGATGCGTTCATTTACTACCACCTGCTAGCACCTGCCTGGGATGCTGGATACCACCTATCTACTAAGGCGATGAAGTTAGTTAGTAGTTATGGGTACTACTATATCCAATTCCAGAAGCATACATACATTAGGGTCACTGGCTTCTCTGGGAATCCCTACTTGTTGCCCAAGCATTGTGGGGACAAGATCATGCTGCTGGAATATTATCGGCAAATGATGGAGTTGCACGCCTTCTTGGCCCTCAAGAAGGTCCCTAACATCTCGTTCCCAATCACTTATGGGAACTACACCTGTATTCTGGCCAATGTGAAAGACGTAGACAATGAGATGAAAAGTTATAACTTGCAGGAATTCTATCTGGCACGGAAGAACTTTGATCTGCATGGCAAAATTGCAGCTACACTGCCCTGGGCTTCGGAGCCTCATCATATACACATGGAAGATTTCTGGGCTGATTGCCAGGATGATGTAGATGTCTGGAGCAGGCACTATGACAGAATGACAGCCGGATTGATGCAGGAACTAAAACTCTAGAGATTCCCTCTGGGCTTCTCTAACACCGCCCCCACCATAGATCCCCAGTACAAATAAAATGGGGTCGATAAAATGGCACTGCCAACAATGAATTGGACCACCTAGGAGGGGCCCACGATTGAGGACTTCACTCGGGAAGTGGTTGAGAGAAGTCATGCCTATTTCAAGAGGGTATGCCCTAGGAGTATGTGTCAAGCTCCCCGACTGGCGCCAAAGAAAACACCACAGCCGGCACCTAGATTGACCCCGGGGGCCGGGACTTCTTCACAAGGTGCAGACAAAGCAAAGAAAATAGCTACAACCCCCTCCGCGCAAGAAGTCCCAGTACAAGAACTGATCAAGCAGTCTGTGACAACCTCCCAGTAAATGAGGGAGCAGTTAATAACGAGGCTGGCCACTCCCCCTCCCATGGCCAGACCAATTCGTCCTCCATCCTCCCCGTCGCTGGCAGCCTTAATGGTCAAGGCAATGGGGGTGGATCCCATGGAGGTAGCAGCTATAGCCGATGCGGGGCCACCTTTGATCACCAAGAGGAAGAGGAAGCACATCAAGCAGGTCAAGGAAGAACCAACGCCAAAGGCATCCCTCCCCCGAGAAGTAGAGATCCTTTCTTCCAGTTCCCCGCAACTGGAGAAAGAAGCAGAGCCTGTAGAGGTCCCAGCCAGTCCCCCTCTGCAAGAGGAATTTGATGATGTGTTTGCAACTAATGAGTTCGAGAATTTGTAAGGGGACAATACACAAGCGGCACAGATGTCCCAGAGAAAGAGAAAGAGGCTGCGGACCAAGTGAACTTGGAATAGGAACCTGCACAAGAACAAGGGCAGGAAACAGAAGAGAAAGAGCCAGAACTGGAAATTATCTCTGGGGCTCAAGAGATACAAGGTCCGGGAGTGGACGAACCAAAGCCAAGTGAACAAATGGCATCCGCTGGGGGAACCAGATCTCTAGGAATAACCATAAACCCAGCCGCCACATTCCAGGGGCCACTCCCGGGAGCAATCTTCGGGCAGGTTATCATAGCGGCCCAAACTCTGAATCTCGGCCCGATACCTCCCCTACTGCCAACAGAGGAAGAAGCCCTGGTAGAAGAAGAACAAGAAGAAGAAGAGCAGAAAAAAGGGGACATCCCTGAAGAAGCCCACCAAGGTCCAAACCCAGTGATAAAAATACAGGACCATGCTGAGGAGATGGAGGTTGAAAAGAATGTTTCCGCAGAAGAAGTTGAGGCAGGGAGGATGGATGAGGTCCACAACACTAAGGAGCAATAGCCACCGGATACTGGGAAGGAATCAGAAGAAAAAGTTCTAGCAGGAAGGCCACCTCTCCCACCTCAGTGGCTGGTAGAAAGAAAAAAGAGAAAAGCTCAGTCCGCTCCAGTGATTCCTCTCTCCCTAGTGGAGATGATGGCCCAAGTACAGGCCCCACAAAAAGCAAAGAAAGCCCAGACAGTTCACACTCTTCGAACTGGGCTAGGCAGAGAGACAGTTGCCATTGTGACAACACCTCCCCCGGGCACTGATTATGATGTTACAGAGGTATCCCTAGGCAAAAGAGGAAAGAAAGGTGAGGTGGACTTGCTTAAAGAGGTAGCAAGGGCAGTAGAAGCCTGATACGAAAAGGAGGCCCAAAGGCTCAAGGCTAAAAAAGAAAAGAATGCAAATCTTATGGGATTGCTTACTGAGCTGGCCAGACCCATCAATGCCGCCCCTCTAGAGACCTCCACATCAGAGGATTTACTCCAGAGTGACGTAGAATCCCTGCGAGTAATGAAAAAGAAGGCCCAAGCAGTAGACGAATGGGTCACCCTACAGATAGGAAACACCCAGCGTTCCCTGGCGTCCACTCTCCTGGACTTATACACAGCCTGGCAAATTATTCATTAGGTGGAAGCTCTTATTGAGTAGTGGGAGAGTGATGCCGAAAACTACCAAGCATGGAAGGTGGAGCTCGAAGAGCTCCTCACCTTGGGAGAGGACATAATTTTGGAATCTGGAATTCTGGCTAAGGAATCATTTGATTTTGTAAGAACTCAGCACTCCAGACTTGACCTCACATTGGAGGTGACCAAGCAACTGGTAGAGTCCTTGCAAGAAAAGGTAAATACTATGAAATATTCTTCTAATTTATAAAAGTCTTTTATGATAAAGACTTCCGGGGCTGATCCCCTTAGTACAAATACTTATACCCCCAAAGATTCAGTTTTGGGGAGTTTTGATGAAATGATGAAATCCCGGTATTTATCTCCAGAGGGAATAGATGGGGCTTGGATGATGAAACTAACCAAGATGGTACTTAAGGGTCATGATGTTGCAAGGATGGCAGATGAATTTAAAGGAAATATTCTGGACCTGGCGGAACAAGTTGAAGTGGCCAGACACAGAAGGACCAGCCTGAAGAGTGTAGATGAAGATGGCATTTTTTGCCTCCTCCAGGCCTTTAGCGATAATAAGCAACCTTGAGCTTTCTCCAGAGGCCGGGGAAAAACTCACATTGAGTATTCTTTATTCTTTTGGGGCACAAGTCCCCGGATCCCAGAGTTCCAGATCCAACAATTTTGTATTCCTTAAAGTGATTCGTGTCCCGGTCCCCGAGGCCGACTGGTCACTTTCAGAGGTGGTTAATAAAGACTGTCAGAAGGTGGTTGGCCACATCAAGAGGCGTCGGCTTGGCAGTTGGTCTTCTGACAGGGTGGTCTTCTCAAGGCACCACTCAGCAGTACATCTGGCACATTGGAGACAGGGTGCCACATTTCTCATTTATGAGGCATGTAGCCTCGATCCTCAAGGAACCTACTTCCTTCCTTTCTCCTTTCTAGTTCTCTTCCCGAGACCGATTCTTCCAATGTATATTCTTATCTTATTCTTCTGACATGATAGACCTATTTCATCTCCAGGTCTTTTGTAGGGTGGCGCAGGTAGTACCGGCCCCTGAATATTATATTTTATGAAAATGTGTAAAATAGGGTTAGGGTTAGAAGAGTTGCATAAATAGGCAAATCGGCCCATTTCTAAGGGTCAGTGAAATTGATGATTTTGTTGTCCATAGAAATAGCAAAGAAATTTCTCTCTTTAAGTTTCAGAGCTCAATGCTCCATTATTCTATTCTTGATAGTTAGATGCTCCCCTGGAGCCACCATTGTATCATGCACCAGTGCTTGCTGGACTGAATATTAATGAGGAAGGAAGAATTCTTGACAATGATGTTGTTGGCTTTCCTGCTTTTGAGTTAATGGTATTTCATGTTTTGATGTTCTTCATGTCTTTTACTCTGGTATGATAAAGTAGATTAACGAACTCTTTACTCTCGCTACTGATAAAATGCTAGCTGATGGTTATGTATTCCTTTGGTATTTAGTATAGTTTACCAGGGTATCATTGATGTTCCAGACATTTTAGTATGACTATAGTTAGATGAAATGTTTCTAACCCTACAGGATATTTTTCATTTTATTTGCTAAGTATAGAACGCTCGGGAAAACCCTACTTCGATCGAATCCCCAGAGGAGATGAGTTAAAGAAACCAGCTATCCCCCTCGAAAACAGTCACCTCTCCCAACCGAGCCCTGCACCGTCATGACCCAATACCCAGGTGCTTGGAGGCCCGGAGGATTTATTTTCCCCAGACAACCTTTGCAGGCGGAGTTGGCCGATTTCCCCAGAACCCGATGACAACTTATGACTGTTGGCAGACCCGGTCAGCAAAACCCTGTCAACAGAAACTGGTGCTAGAAGGAGGACATGAACTCATCCCCCTCCCAAGATTCTGATTTTACACCTTCTGAGGGTTCCCCAAGTTGTAGTTTTAGGAGATAAGCCTTCAGTGGGATTGGATCTTTCTCCCCAGCGAAATTTGAAAGAGTCCTTAGGTCCGCCCCGAATCCCAGAAAGTTTGTCGAGCTTGAGCCCCTTGCTCAAAAGAAACGGACCTCGAAAGTCATGCCAGCTATTATTGTCTGGGGATCTACCATACCTCTGAATACTCAAACTCCCCATACGGTCCTAGGAACCAGTACCCAAACCACTATCCAACATATAGTTCCCCCAATGGCTGCATATTTCGGAAACACCGAGTCCCCAATGGGCACTTTTTTGGGTGCAACCAATGATTTACCCTCTCACCTGGAAAAGATCTGCCCACGATATGAGCACCTAGGCTCGCGGACCGCAGAAGAACACTTATAGGCATACAAAGATGCCATGAATTGACACCAGATCTAGCATGAAGATGTTGTGACCTGTATGTTCCCGCTATCCTTAGGACAAAGTGAGTTGAACTGGTACCTTAACTTGCCTGCCAACTCCATCAACACTTGGCAGGATATGGAGGATGCCTTCCTAGATTCCTTTCGCGTACATGTGGACCCAGCCTAGTCCCACAGCTAGTTCATCTCCATCAGAAAGGAACCCAATGAACCTCTTGTAGCATTCAACCATAGGTTCCAACGCACCCTGAAGTGGTGTATGGTTCCTTTTATCCCATCTCCAGACGTAACCATACAGACCTATCTTAATGTGATGGACCCTTTTGCCACTCTCCTTTGGAGAACAACCGCCCTGGGCAACCGAGATACCTTGGAAAAAGTCTACAACCTAGCCCTAGAGCTGTCCCGAGGTCTCAACAAATCCCCAGGCGGGATTGGACAGAACACACCTTTCAACATGATCCCCGACGGAACTACATATGCCGGGGGATACAACCTCAATCTGGCAATAGGCGCCCCCTCGATGGCGATGAATCCTCCACCACCTCTGATAGACCAACAGGCGTGATACATTTATCTAACTCAGACCCAGATGACACCGGGTCTGGAAGTCTTCCCTTGGAATCAGCCGCAGTAGGCACAACAACCTCAAACACAACCATCCAGAGTGCCATTCTTCTAGTCGTCTGTGATTGGACGACTGCCACCCTCGACTCTGGCTAATACTACTGCCTTTCTAGGAAGCCAACAACAACAACAGCCATCACATTATGACGCTAACACTCAGTTGACCGCCGAGGTCGAATCCCTCCGGCGAATGTTGTCCACCCTGACTATGGACATGGGCCAACTGAAGGTGGGGTCCTACACGCAACAGAATTCAAATTCCCAGAGGGGGAACATTTTTTTCGGCCAACAAAACAATAATACCAGAGGGAGAAACTTCAACAATGGGCCTAGGTCCAATCAGCAGCAATGGAATAACAATGCAAACACTGGAGGCCTGCCTCCGAACCATAACGCCAACCAAAATGGTGCTGGACCATCGTATTTTACACCTGTCATAGACTTCCAGCCCATGACTAACTGGTGTAGATTACATGACACTGGTTCACACAATGAGGTGAATTGTGCCACTTTGGAGAAGGTCATCATGATCTCCCAGCTGGACAGGCAGCAGTTGCACGATACTACCCCTCTAGAGCCTCCTGTCCAGGAAACAACCCACAGTGCCTTCACCTGTGATACCATCTTCTTCGGGACTTCCAGAGAAGATGAAGAAGAATCCAAATTGCAGGGGTTCTTTGATGAATCTATCTCACCCTTTGAGGCCAACACCTTTACTAACCCGTGGACTCCATATAACACTCGGAGTCAGGCTGGTAAAGGACCATCTTACACGCCCACACCTCCTATCAAAGATACTCCTCCTCCCTGGAATAATGTGACTGATCAACCCGCGCCTCCAAAAGGTCCTAGCTCTAACCAAGAAAAAGATCTCACGGAGGAAAATCACCAGTTCCCAGGAGGAAGATTTGACATCACAAAAGCGTTAGAACAGACCACCACCTCCATGACCTTGATGGAGGTTTTGTTGAACTGTCCCGAGTAGAAGAAGTCTCTTCTAAAGCTCTTAGGGAACCCGGAAGCTATCAGCCGCCCACCCAATACTGTCTCCTTCAAAGATGCTAATGCGGCTATCTTCCGCAAAAAAAATGAGGATCCTCCCTTCTTGCTATGACTGAATATACACAGTAAAAACATACACAATTTCCTAGTAGATTCCAGAGCTTCAGGTAACATCATGCCCTTGTCCATTTGTCAGAAGCTCAGATTCCACCCCACCCCATCTAATGGTGCAGTAATCCAGCTAGATAAGATAGCTGTAAAGATGGTGGGGGAATTGAAGAATGTCTGGATACATCTTATCTAGGACCCCAGGGTAGCCAGCATCATTGACATCTAAGTGGTGGACATCCTAGAGACTTACAGGATGTTACTGAGTCAAAATTGGTCTAAGTCCTTGAATGGATACTTTTCAACCGACTTCACTCACTTGTGGCTTCCATGGGAAGGATAATCCAATAAGATCTGGGTCGAAAGAGAACCCCGGATGAAACAGGTCCTTACCGAAGTTGGGAGGGTCAACGAAGTCTTTTTCTCTAAAACTTCTCTAGGGGTGTACAAACCTTTTAAAATTTTAACATTTGATTTCATCCCCGGAGAAGATCTCGCCATGCTACAGAGAGCACAAGACCTAGAATAAAAAATGAGAGTTGAAGTCAACTCTCAAGGTGCCACAGCAACCCTTGCCACACTCCTATCCGGCACTTGGTGCCAAGTACACTACAAAAAAAATTCAGAACTTGAGTGTGGGCCATTCCTCTCGATCACTAACCAGCACCTTAATACCCTCCGAAACAAACAACATGCAACTAATTCCCGGGGACCCAGTGTCCCTACGGGATGCGCTCTTTTAGCGCCATCTCCCCGGGAATCCCAAACCCAAACACATCTGGAGGTAAAATCTACTTCCACGTCGGTAGTCTGGGGGAAACCCTCTAAATCCCCCAACAAGAATCCAAAGACTACTCTGCCCCAACCCCAGGTTAAAAACAATGACTTATGGACCCTGAATTTTAATGGGTCCCGATCCAAACAAGGTTGTGGGGCTGGGGTAGAATTAATCAACCCACGAGGGAAATCCTTCCTCGTGTCCTACAAGCTGTAGTTTAACTATACAAACAATGTCACAGAGTATGAGGCTTTGGTCCTTGGACTCTTATTTGCATTAAGGAAAGGTATCACCCACCTCCGGGCTCTGGGTGATTCAGAATTGGTTGTTAAACAAATCCGGAGTCAATATACATGTCATGATAAAAGGCTGGCCACATACCACAACCGGGCTTGGAGCCTTATCAAGGATTTCGATGCCTTTGGCATTGACCTCATTCTCCAGCGATGGAACTATGTCCCGGACGCCCTTACCATTTCTGCCAGCACACTTGAGCCAATGGCCAGCTCGCGACTCCAAAGATTTTCGGTTGAGATGGTCCCCACCCCCCTCCATCCCAGATAATGTTACCCACTTTCAGGTTTTTGAAGACGATCAACACATCCTGGCCTTCATGGCCAATGTTGGCGTCTTTGAGGACCAGATAGTAGAGGAACGAGACCATGACGATACTGGGCAGGGTGATGAAGATGATGGGATCATGGACCTACCCACCAACACCATCTCAAAAGGGATGGTTGCACTAGAACAAATCTTTGACTCGGACCCCCGGGCTCGTGAGAAGGTGTCATCCTCCCCTGAGGGAGGAAAGTTTGAAAAGGTTAACATCGGCCAGTCTAGTGAAGAAAAGATCATCCACATTGGTACCTCCTACTCCCCTGAAGAAAAGGAGAATATTCTCACGGTCCTCCAGGAGTATATTGATGTGATTGCCTGGGGTTATGAAGAGTTGAAAACATATGATACATCCATCATGACCCATACTATTCCCCTGAAACCTGATGTTAAGCCCTTCCGGAAAAAGCAAAGACCAGTTAACCCCCTAATAGAGCCTCTGATTCTTCAGGAGGTAGAAAAACTGCTGTCAGCCTGGATAATCTTCCCAATCCGGCACACTACGTGGGTTGCCAACCTGGTCCCTGTAAGGAAAAAGAATGGCGAGATTCACCTTTGCGTGGATTTTTGAAACTTGAACAAGGCATCTAAAAAAGATAATCACCCTCTTCCCTCATTGGATGAGGTATTATAGATAGTAAATGGATCCCAGATGATGTCCTTCTTGGATGGATATTCAGGGTACAACCAAGTCATGGTCAAGTATGAGGATAGAGAGAAAATAGCATTTACCACCAAGTGGGGAACGTTTGCGTACAGAAGAATGCCCTTTGGCCTGATCAATGCAGGGGCTACATTTCAAAAGGCTATGGACATTGTGTTTGAGGGCCTCGTAAATCGATGCATAATCATATACATGGATGATTTGACTATCTTTTCCTGGGACAGGCGTGTTCACCCTGTCCACCTCGCTCAGATCTGCGAGAGATGTCGCCGGTACGGAATATCCCTCAACCCCAAGAAGTGCATATTCAGGGTCACCAAAGGGAAGTTTCTCAGGCATATTATCTCTGAGAAGGGTATATCTATAGACCCTGATAGAGTTGAAGTATTGTTGAATCCGTAGCTGCCTGGCAGCAAAAAAGAGATGCGATCCTTCTTCGAAAAAATCAACTTTGTGCGATGGTTCATCACAGGATTTGTAGAAATAGTTAAACCACTCAATGAGATGATGAAGAAAGATACCAAGATTGAGTGGAGTCCTGAAGAAAAGTGGGTGTTCACCCAGATCAAACAGACAATCACAGAAGCACCGGTCCTGGCTAGCCCAGACTATTCCCTTCCATTTTACATGTACTCGTTTACTTCACCGCATTCCGCTGCGGCGGTGTTGACCCAGAAGGTTGAAGGGGAGGAACGACCAATAGCTTTCATGAGTTCCCCCCTTTAAGAACACCGAAGTCCGGTATTCACCACTAGAAAAATAGGCCTTCACTCTGGTCCACATCGTGAAGAAATTCTGGCATTACATTCTCCGGAGCAAAGTTCACGCTATCATTCTGGACCAGGCCGTTAAATCTCTACTGATGCAGAGTGAATTGGGTGAGAGACAGGGGAAATGGATGGCCATCCTCCAGGAATATGACTTAGAAATGCAGCCCATGAAAATAGTCTGAGGCCAAGGACTAATTCGGGCAATGGCAGAAGAGACTCCCCGCATAGAATGCCAAACTTACACAGTGGAGTCCATCACCCAAGACCCATGGTATACCGATTTGGTATATTTGTTTCTAAATAACAAATGTCTAGAGGGGTTACCTCCCCACAAACGCCGTTCTCTACAGATGAAAAGCACACAATTCATGATCAAAAACTCCGCACTTTACTGAAGAAACTATGAGGGAGTGTACCTCTGGTGCATCGAGCGAGACCAAGCTGTGAGAATAATCGATGAAATCCACGGACAGTTTGGGACCAGACATGGCTCAGCTGACGCCACTGCCCATCAGATCCTTTAGGCCGAATATTATTAGCCCTGTATATTCAAAGACGTTTATGCCCATGTGAGAAAGTGCCATACTTGCCAAACTGCAGCGCATCGTGAGCGTAACCCAGCGATGCCTCTGCAACCAGTCTACGAGGCTAGACCCTTCACCCAATGGGAATTTGAATTCATCAGGGAGATCAACCCCAACTCGTCTGCCAACCACCAATACATCCTTACTGCTACTTATTACTGCACTCGGTGGTCTGAAGCTATACCTTGTAAAAACAATACGGCGGACGTAGTTATCAAGTTCTTGGAAGAAAACATCCTCACACGGTTTGGAATGCCCTTTGCCTTGGTATGTGACAATGGTCTGGCATTTTCCTCAGCATAGTTATTCAAATGGACCTACAATCGGAAGATCACACTGAAGTTCTCCAGCAACTATTATCCCCAGGGAAACGGCATTGCTGAATCAATGAACAAAAATCTGCTTGAAGTGATCAAACATCTGTTAGAACAAAATCCCCGAGATTGGCATCAAAAGCTGAAAGTCGCCCTCTGGGTAGATCACATTTGTATTAAGGCCACCCTGGGAACATCACCATTCCACCTGGTTTATGGCCAGAACCCTGTATTCCCAATCAACTTACAGATCCCAGTATTACAGTTTATGCAGAAATTTAACAACAAGGACAACATCGTAGAGGTTCGACTCTTGAATCTGATGTGAATGGAGGAACAGCGAGATGCAGCCCTTGAACATTTTGCACATCACCAGACAGTGGTAAAATGATGGTTTGACAGAAGAGCCCAATATAAGGATTTTTGGATCTCAGATCTAGTTCTGCTGTGGGACAAGGCCCGAGAGAAGAAAGGAAAGCATACCAAATTCCAACAGGCTTGGACCATATCTGATCTCAAAAATCTGTGGGGCAAACACTTATCGCCTCAACACCTTGACTGGGGAACCTGTCGCATTACCCATTAATAGACAGTTTCTCAAACACTATTTCAAGTAAGGTAAGTTCGTCCTAAGTTGTACTATATGTAAAGTTTTCCACTTGTAAATATTCCCTCTGGGTGCCTCGTTGCGAGGTACCCTGTCTTGTAAATAGCCTTGTCGGCTGTCTTCTGGGATAGCCCTCTTTTGTCATCTTTGTTTTCATTTTTGGTTTTCTTTTGGTCCTGGTGTTTTGTCCCGTCTTGCAGGAATTGGAATGCTTCGCATAACTTTGGCCTCTGGTACAATGTCTACGGCATGGTGAACTTATGAATCTGTCTTTAGCACGGTGGAGCCAGACCGGTCTCCCGGGTCGTCTTACAGGATGTAGCACATTTTGAGGAATCTCCATTGGGTGTTCTCTCTAGAAATCTGGCAATCAGTGAACAAAATAATAATATAAGGAATAAGTAATCAGACACCGAGGATAGATCAGTTGTACTCTTTGATTGACCCAGGTTTGAAAATCTAAAGAAATTCTTCCTGGGTCCAGAGCTTTATCCCCTCTTCAAATATCTAAATATAGGTGGATAGGTGAAAGAGGTACTGCCATTAAGATTAGCTAAGCTTAAGCTTATTAGTGAAAGAAGTACCACCTTCCCACCCAGAAACAAATAAAATAACAAGAGGAAAAGTGGGACAAAACTCCGGTCTCCGGGGGAAACGAGAAAATTAATGACTGGTTCGATGTGATTAGTACCTCTTCTCTACTCCTCCCAAAGGTCATTGGCTTGATTTCTTTCCAAAGCACACACAACACCACTGATGAAGGATTATGGACTAACTCCTGTGTGGTTGGATTCTCTCAGATATGTTACCCTTTTCCTGTCAGACGCCTCAGGAAGCGGCTTGTTCCAGTTTTGCTAACCAGGGATTCTTTAGTTCTCAAATGTGCAAAGGCATTTGTCCCAGATAGTCACCATTTGTTATGCCCTGCATCCCCGTCCCTACATTTTTTGTGCAAAATGTTGGGTCCCCCCTTTTTTTTTTTTGCTTTCCTTGTCTTTCTTTCCCTTTTTGTTCTCTTTCTCTGGGGTTTTCTTCCCCGGTGCGTCATTTTGCTGTTTGGTTTTCTCCTCCGGGACTCCGGTCCCGGAGGTTGTCTTTTGTTGGGAACCAAACTCCGGACTCTGGGATTTTTTGTCATCATGTTCTTAGGGATATCATCACGAGGAATCCCCGGGCCCGGAGTTCGGAGGTTTCGCCTGTCCAAAGATCGCCAGAAGGAGGAGGATTGCCTTTTACCACGGGTATAAATAGATTTTGTCTGTCACTTTCACATTTACCGTGATTAAAATCTTCGAGCACTTAGAGCGAATTAAAGAGCAATTTCAAAGCGATTAACAGAGTGTTTGAAGGAAGTTTGTAGTAATCAGAGCTTAACGATTTTTAGTCATTCTCAGGCAAGTGCAAGTGCTTCGTGGTGGTGCTTCTGACCTATCAACAACTCAAGCTGTTGCAGAGCTCACATGGTAAACCCTCCCTTTCCTCTGCCTTCTACGTTCTCAGGTTGGTGTTTCTTCTTTTCCACCTGTCTTTCTTCCACTTTCTGGTTTCTTTCTATTTTGCTTTCTTCCATTTTGTTTCTATTTGTTTTATTTCCTAGTTTTGTCTAGCCTTTTTATCTTCTGGTTTCACCGCCCGTTGGTGGGTCGACTCTGCCAGAGGGTTGTCCGCCATGTGTGCGAGAGTTGTTTGTCTATAAATAATGTTAATAGTGTCTATAGTGAAGATAGTTGTATATATCTATTTCTGCCTTGTCTGGTTTTCTCGCGGGTATCGTCCCGCAATGTCTATCCATGTATATATGTATAGTTGTAAATAGTCTATGTATATACCTCCCTGTTTCTATGTGTATATCCTTTGGCTTCATGTATATCCTCCCGGGTGGCTTGACAAGCTGGTCGAGTCACCCCTATGTCTAGTTTTCTTCCTTCGAACTCGCTTTAAGGCAGAAAACCACCGGTTTGAAACTCGGCTCTCGGCCGGTTTCAAACAGGTGGTTTTCTCTCTCCTCCATCAAGTCTGTCAGACCCTCATTTACGTCCCATGCGCACAATCAATTCTAGCCAAGTGGCTTTCCCTTTTCACGTGTTCGGACAGTTGGCTCCGCCATCATCACCATCGCATCCATTTAATGCCAACGCACGTGGTGTCCACCTGGGTTTGGCAACTTGCCTTTTTACACATCCTCGCTAATGGTTTCTTCTCTGGGCTTCGGGCCTCTTACCACCATCCATCCCACGTCTTTGCTAAGTGTGATAAAATTTCCCAGACCTAGATGTGTGATGAAGATCCTAAGTTTACGATGTGTTTTGCTTTTTGGTTACCTTTGCATGATACTAACTTTTCAGGAAAGCAAACATCGCGGTGGTAAGATCACCGGACACCAGAGTATCTATTTTACTTTGATAAACATATTCTGATGGTCGCTTTATCTCGCAGGTTTCCAAAGTTATCTTCTAAACATGTCTGAAGCATCCACATCATCTCCTCCCAGAAGTCTGGAATTACCAACCACAACAGAAACCAGGGCAGCAGCAAAATAAAAAATGGAGAAAGCCCTGGAAAAACTTCCCCTCATGATGAAGTATGTGCAGGAGGATGGCATCGTGGGCTCAAAGATTGAGTCCAAGCTAAAACTGATGGCCGACGCTAATGTCAGAACCTGGGCAGAAATG
The DNA here is from genome assembly GCA_018584345.1 of Thuja plicata. Taxonomy (NCBI): domain Eukaryota; kingdom Viridiplantae; phylum Streptophyta; class Pinopsida; order Cupressales; family Cupressaceae; genus Thuja; species Thuja plicata. The sequence goes on along the minus strand of MU226964.1, from coordinate 1,023,862 downwards.
CAAGCCCTGGTAAAGATAATGCACATCCAGCGACAGGCTGGAGACTAGCTCGATGATCAACGTCGGGGGTTCCAGAATCCTCTAGGCAGCCTGCTTCCCGTGCTCCATGTAGTCTCCGGAGCTTGTCCTAACACTGGCTGCAAATTACAACTCTTCTTTCTGGGTCATCATGCTTGCAGATGCAGAACCCACAGGATACCCCACTCCACTGGTGTCTCTCAACCCAGTCACATTCCAGGCAGGCCTGGGTATCCCACAATTTGACAGGGCCACGGTGGTCACAAGGACTGACACCTTAAAGCAGTTTACACAACTGGAGGATGCGGCCTGGGTGTACATGAACACCCATTGGCTCAAGGCCCCGAAGAGGGACCCAAAGAGAATGAAGATAGATATTCCCCGCTTTGAATTCAAAGAGAGCATCCAGATGGGGATAATAGCATTAGCCCAGGTATTTGGGCAACCTTCCACCCAGGATTTTGCCAAATGGATGTACTATTTCCTCCTCGACATCGCCACCAATGGAGAATTCTTCAACTGGGCGACAATAATTTCCAATCATGTCGACTCCCAATTCCATCAATTGAACGAGAAGAAGAAGTTCTACATGTCTTCTTATGTTTTCTGGGCCCTGACCCAGCAGAGGCCCCACTCCAATGGCCTACTTACCGATGGCATTCTCGGGATTGGCCTGGGACAAAAATCACCGTGGGACGATTTCCCACAGATTCAATGGGAGGCCAGCTTCCCCAATTTCTGCCAAGTAAATGATGTGTTCGTTTACTACCACCTGCTCACACCTGCCCGGGATGTTGGATACCACCTATCTACTGAGGCGATGAAGTGAGTTAGTAGTTTTGGGCACTACTATATCCAATTCCAGCAGCATACATACATTAGGGTCACCGGCTTCTCCGGGAATCCCTACTTTTTGCCCAAGCATTGTGGGGACAAGATCGTGCTGCTGGAATATTGCTGACAAATGATGGAGTTACATGCCTTCTTAGCCCTCAAGAAGGTCCCTAACGTCTCGTTCCCAATCACCTGTGGGAACTACACCTGCAGTTTGGCCACCGCAAAAGAGGCAGACAATGAGCTAAAAAGTTATAACTTGTAGGAATTCTATCTGGCGCGGAAGAACTTTGATCCGCATGGCAAAATTGCAGCTACGCTGCCCCGGGCTTCGGAGCCTCATCATATACACATGGAAGATTTCTGGGCTGATTGCCAGGATGATGTAGATGTCTGGAGTAGGCACTATGAAAGAATGATGGCTAGATTGATGCAGGAAATAAAACTCTAGAGATTCCCTCCGGGCTTCTCTGACACCGCCCCCACCATAGATCCCCAGTACAAAGAAAAGGGGGTCGATAAAATGGCACTGCTGGCAATGAATTGGGCCGCCTAGGAGGGGCCAATGATTGAGGACTTCACTTGGGAAGTGGTTGAGAGAATTCATGCCTATTTCAAGAGTGTATGCCCTGGGAGTATGTGTCAAGCTCCCCGACCGGCGCCAAAGCAAACACCACAGCCAGCACCTAGATTGACCCCGGGGGCCGGGACTTCTTCATAAGGCGCAGGCAAAGGAAAGAAAATAGCTACAACCCCCTCCGCGCAAGAATCCCCAATACAAGAATAGATCAAGTAGTCTTTGGCAGCCTCCCAGCAAATGAGGGAGCAGTTAATAACGAGGCTGGCCACTCCCCCGCTCATGGCCGGACCAATTCATCCTCCATCCTCCCCGTCGCTGGCAGCCTTAATGGTCAAGGCAACGGGGGTGGATCCCATGGAGGCAGCAGCTATAGCCAATGTGTGGCCACCTTTGATCACCAGGAGGAAGAGGAAGCACATCAAGCAAGTCAAGGCAGAACCAACACCAAAGGCATCCCTCCCCTAAGAAGTAGAGATCCTTTCTTCCAGTTCCCCAGAACCGAAGAAAGAAGCAGAGCCTGTAGAGGTCCCAGCCATTCCCCCTCTGCAAGAGGAATTTGATGATGTTTTTGCAACTGATGAGTTCGGGAATTTGCAAGGGGACAATACAAAAGCGGGGACAGATGTCCTAGAGAAAGAGCAAGAGGCTGCAGACCAAGTGGACTTGGAACAGGAACCTACACAAGAACAAGGGCAGGAAATAGAAGAGAAAGAGCCAGAATCGGAAATTATCTTTGGGGCTCAAGAGATACAAGGTCTGGGAGTGGACCAACCAAAGCCAAGCAAACAAATGGCATCCGCTGGGGGAATCAGACCTCTGAGAATAACCGTAAACCCAGCCGCCACGTTCTAGGGGCCACTCCCGGGAGCAACCTTCAGGCAGGTTATCACAGCGGCCCAAACTCTGAATCTCGGCCCGATACCTCCCCTACTACCAACAGAGGAAGAAGCCCTGGCAGAAGAAGAACAAGAAGAAGAAGAGCAGCAAAAAAGGGACATCCCCAAAGAAGCCCACAAAGGTCCAAACCCAGCGATAGAAATACAAGACCAGGCTGAGGAGATGGAGGTTGAAAAGAATGTTTCCATAGAAGAAGTTGACGCAGGGAGGATGGATGAGGTCCACGACACTAAGGAGCAACAGCCACCGGATACTAGGAAGGAATCAGGAGAACAAGTTCTGGCAGGAAGGCCACCTCTCCCACCTCAGTGGCTGGTAGAAAGAAAAAAGAGAAAATCTTAGTCCACTCCGGTGATTCCTCTCTCCCTGGCCGTGATGATGGCCCAAGTATAGGCCCCACCAAAAGAAAAGAAAGCCCGGACAGTTCACACTCTTCGAACTGGGCTGGGTGGAGAGACAGTTTCCATTGTGGCAACACCTCCCCCGGGCGCCGATGAAGCAACTACAGACCCCACAGATTACGATGTTACAGAGGTATCCCTAGGAAAAAGAGGAAAGCAAGGCAAGGTGGACTTGCTTAAAGAGGCAGTAAGGGCAGTAGAAGCCCGATATGAAAAGGAGGCCCAAAGGCTCAAGGCTAAAAAAGAAAAGAATGCAAATCTTATGGGATTGCTTACTGAGCTGGCCAAACCCATCAATGCCACCCCTCCAGAGACCTCCACATCAGAGGATTTACTGCAGAGTGACGTAGACTCCCTACGAGTAATGAAAAAGAAGGCCCAAGCAGTAAACGAATGGGTCGCCCTACAGATAGGAAACACCCAGCGTTTCCTAGCGTCCACTCTCCCAAATTTATACATAGCCTGAAAAATTATTCATTAGGCAGAAGCTCTTATTGAGCAGTGGGAGAGTGATGCCGAAAATTACCAAGCGTGAAAGGTGGAGCTCGAAGAGCTCCTCACCTTGGGAGAGGACATAATTTTCGAATCTGGAATTCTGGGTGAGGAATCATTTGATTTTGTAAGAACTCAGCACTCCAGACTTGACCTCACATTGGAGGTGACCAAGCAATTGGTAGAGTCCTTGCAAGAAAAGGTAAATACTGTGAAATATTCTTCTAATTTATACAAGTCTTTTGTGATAAAGGCTTCTGGGGCTGATCCCCTTAGTACAAATACTTATACCCCTGAAGATTCAGTTTTGGGGAGTTTTGATGAAATGATGAAATGATGAAATACCGGTATTTTTCTCCGGAGGGAATAGATGGGGCCTGGATGATGAAACTAACCAAGATGGTACTTAAGGGTCATGACGCTGCAAAGATGGCAGATGAATTTAAAGGAAATGTTCTGGACCTAGGGGAACAAGTTGAAGTGGCCAGACACAGAAGGGCTAGCCTGAAGAGTGTAGATGAAGATGGCATTTTTTTCCTCCTCCAGGCCTTTAGCGATAATAAGCAACTTTGAGCTTTCTCCGGAGGCTGGGGAAAAACTCACATTGAGTATTCTTTATTCTTTTGGGGCGCAAGTCCCCGGATCCCGGAGTTCCGGATCCAACAATTTTGTATTCTTTAAAGTGATCCGTGTCCCGGTCCCCAAGGCCGACCGGTTACTTTCAGAGGTGGTTAATAAAGACTGTCAAAAGGTGGTTGGCCACATCAAGAGGCATCGGCTTGGCAGTGGGTCTTCTGACAAGGTGGTCTTCTCAAGGCGCCGCTCAGCAGTACATCTGGCACATTGGAGACAGGGCGCCGCATTTCCCATTTATGAGGCATGTAGCCTCGGTCCTTGAGGAACCTACTTCCTTCCTTTCTCCTTTCTGGTTCTCTTCCCGAGACTGATTCTTCCAATGTATATTCTTATCTTATTCTTCCGACATGACAGACCTATTCCATCTCTAGGTCTGTTGTAGGGTGGCGCAGGTAGTACCAGCCCTCGGATATTATATTTTATTAAAATGTGTAAAATAGGGTTAGGGTTAGAAGAGTTGCATAAATAGGCAAATCAGCCCATTTCCAAGGGTTGGCAAAATTGATGATTTTGTTGTCCATAGCAATAGCAAAGAAATTTCTCTCTTTAAGTTGCAGAGCTCAATGCTCCATTGTTCTGTTCTCGATAGTTAGATGCTCCCCGGGATCCACCATTGTATCACGCACCAGTGCTTGCTGGACTGAATATTAATGAGGAAGGAAGAATTCTTGGCAATGATGTTTTTGGCTTTCCTACTTCTGAGTTAATGGTATTTCATGTTTTGATGTTCTTCATGTCTTTTACTCTGGTATGATAAAGTAGATTAACGAACTCTTTACTCTCACTACTGATAAAATGCTAGCTGATGGTTATGTATTCCTTCGGTATTTAGTATAGTTTACCAGGGTATCGTTGATGTTTCAGACATTTTACCATGACTATAGTTATATGAAATGTTTTTAACCCTGCAAGATCTTTTTCATTTTATCTACTAAGTATAGAACACTCGGGAAAACCCTACTTCGATCGAATCCCTGGAGGAGATGAGTTGAAGAAACCAGCTATCCCTCTTGAAAACAGTCACCTCTCCCAATCGAGCCCCACACCGTCGTGACCCAACACCCAGGTGCTTGGAGGCCTGGAGGATTTATTTTCTCCGGACAACCTTTGCAGGTGGAGTTGGCCGATTTCCCCAGAACCCGGTGACAACTTATGACTGTTGGCGCACCCGGTCAGCAAAAGCCCGTCAATAGGTTCACATTTGATAGCGTGTATCCATGGGCATCCCAAAAAGATGTTATAAGGTAGATCTAGATCTAGTACATGACAAACAATTTCAATCAGGGCCAGGCCCACCTTTAAGGGTAGTGTGATCAAACCCTTTCTTTATCGTTCTTGATCATCATAGGCTTTTATTGTGATTTGTTTGTCTGCATCAATGAGGTCCTCAGAAAGACTGATATTATGAATCATTTTCAATGCGCAAAAATTTAAGCCAGATCCACCATTTATAAGGACTCATTTTACTCTTATGGAGTGGATTATGCCTTCTATATGGAGGGACTTATTATGATGAGAATCAGGACCACCAAAGTCCTTATCAGTGAAGACTAGATGTTCTTGTATGGCTAGGTTCCCTATCATACCTTTGAATTGTGCAGTGTTGATGTTCTTAGGGACATGGGATTCATTTAGAGCTTTATCAAGGATTTCTCTGTGAATTGGAAAAGTTTTCAAGAGCTCTAGAATGGATATCTGTGCAAGCGTCTTTTGTAACTGGGCCAATAAGTCAAAGTGTGAAGCAGGTTGAGTAGTAGTAGATGGTGCAGCTAGTGGATTTACAGATGTAGAAAGTTTATCAGCAGCTTGGACAGTGACTCTAGGTCTATGTGTAGTAAAATTACAATCAGCAACTTTGAGGATTATGGTATTAACATGCATGTCAAATTCTTCAATGCGGCCACAAAGAGAATCAAACCCAAAGATATCATTTTCACTTAAACTCCCACATGTTTGATTATGGCCTGTAATAGTATTGGTAGAATAGTCATATGGGATTGTGTTTGATTCATTGTTTTGATTATGAGGTGGGAAGGGCTAATTGTAGACTTTGAGTTTTGCATTAGATGAGGATGCATTCTCACCTTCAACTTCAATTTTCCCATCCTCAATGAGATCTTGCACAAAATGCCTAAGCTTCACGCATTTCTTGGTATCATGCCCCTTGATGTGATGATAATCACAATACTCATTATCTCTATACCAAACAGGTTTAGGTTGATTCTCATCAAAAGGTTGAGTATTTGGGTAGACTATCATTCCTTGATCTGTAAGTTGTTTGAAGATCACATCTAGAGGTTCTGCCAAAGCTGTGGCTTGTCATCGTTGTCAATTGTCGTTATTACTATTGTTATTGTTATTGTTGTAGTTGTTGCGAGGAAACAAGAATGATTGATTGTGTGGTTGTTGATTATTGTTCTGATTCTGATTATTGTTTGGATTCTGATTATTTTGATTGTTCAAATTTTGATTTTAATTCTGGTTGTTGTTGCGATACTGATTTTGATTCTGATTGTTATTACAATTGTTTTGATTGTTATTGTTGGATTCTTGGACATTTTTGACATGCTTGGCATCAGCCACTCCATCATTAACAACTCCTTTGTTTTTACTCCAAAATTTTGGTTTATCATTATTGGAAGGAGTATAATGTTTGATGCTACCTCTTTGCAAAAGGCCATCTTCAATGTCTTTTCCCTTCTTGACAAGGGATTCAAAGGTGTCAGGTGAAGCCATTTTAATTTGGAAGAACATCTCAGAGATTAAATTCTTTGTGAAGATGTCAATCAGGTGACTATCAGGTATTTTCCATGGCATGCAATTTTCAATATGTCTCCATCATTGTAAGAAACTAGTGAAGGTTTCTCCATTCTTTTGTTTAGTATTGCACAAATCAATGAGTGTCGCTTAATGCTCAATGTTATATGAGTATTTTCCAACAAATTTCTCTGCAAGATCAGAGAAGGTAGAGATTGACCCATAAGGAAGGGACATGAACCGTTCCAAGGTTCTGTCTCCAAGACTCCTAGTGAAAAGTATTTTTAAGTAATTCCCATTATAGCTGACCTCTTGACACGTAATGCAAAACTCTTTGAGATGTTGTAGAGGACATGTTTCACCTTTGTATTTCTTGAATTTGGGCATCTCAAAGTTTGGTGGGAATGGTTGCATCGTGATAGAATTGTCAAACAGATAGGGACAAATCTCTTCAAAAGAAAACTCCTTCTTTCCCCCATTCTGTAAGCCTTGTACAATGTTCTTGAGCTCATTAAATTATTAGGTAAAGTCTGGAGTATTCTGTGTGAAAAATGGGGGTACATAACCTCCACCCCCTCCAAATTGTGCAGCTGAAAAGCTCGTAGAGGTTATACCAATGGTAGGAGGAGGTATATATTGATAGGTTCATGATGTATTGGTTGCAGATGTTTTTGCCTCCATTGTTTGGAACAACGATGAAGACAAGGGCATGGAAATATACCCTATGTTATTAACATTAGAACTTGCTCCTTGAGTCGTTGTTGTTTGAATACTATTGTGAGAAGTATTGTTTGGCAAGGTGCTTATGATTTGTTGAATTTGTTCAGGTGTCAATTGAGGTATTGATGTATTTGTTGACATAGTTGCTGATATAGGTACTGATGTGGGAGGTTTGCTGGCAGGTCCTTTACCAGCGTCACGTGATGATGTAGCATTTGAGGTAGAAGCCATGGCTGCAATAGTGGTAGCAGCGACTTTGGTGACATTTTGGGTAAGAAGTGTTTCATCAAAGTCAATAGGAACCGTGACACCATTATGAATAAGATTCAAGAATATTTTATCACTTTTATGCATAATGGCCTTCTCAACCATTTCCAAGTTTTATCGGTCTCTAAGGAAGTCATTCACTTGGGTGGGTCTTTCTTCTTGGTCCTACTCATTCAATTTCTTTGGGAACTTGTTTAGCTCGTACCCTAGTTCTTTGAAAGTATTGAGTGGCAAATGGAATCAAATCATGGGTAACAGTGTTGAATGTTGTTCGCCTCATGTTTCCATCTTGGGATCGAGTGACAACCATATAGTGGTGGATTTAGAAGAATGGAAGACAAGGAGATGTAAGAAATGAAATGGAGCAAAGATCTTTGATCTTGAAATTGATTGGATTTGATTGATTGATTAAGGATTGATCAATTTGATTGATTGGATTAATTTATAATTGATTTAAAGATTTTTGGAACAAAACCTAAGCATGTCAAAACTTTATGATGATACAAACACAAAAGGATTTAAAGTAATACCTATTCTACTTGAAGATGGACTTGCGATCTCAAGAAAAATGGGACATCACTAAGGATTTAAATTACTTGAGATAGACTGATGGTCTACAAGCAATTTTGTGTTTGTTTAAGGATGAAGGTTTGCAATACTTTGATTAAGGTCTTTCAACCTAAAGATTTGATTTGATTTGATGGTTTGATCTAATGCTCCAAGAGAAGAAAGAATGATGATGAAAGAATGGAAGAATGATCCAGAAGCAAGGTGTTATCTAATCGTATTGTTCAATGGCAACAAAATCACTATTGATGGAAAACTTGGCCATAAAATTACAAACTTTGTTATTGTAGAGGGTTTTGTCAATTTTCTCACGATGTTCAATCTCTTGCTTGGTAGATGTTGCAATATGTTGGTATTCCTTGGATTTACAGGTGGTTTCTTTCTGCTCTCTATAGACTGGAGGTGTTGGAAGCTTAACCTTCTTATGTTTCTTGAAATTGGTCATGTCATGAAAAATTTGATTTTGGCTGAATGAATGAATGATCTAGGACAAATGATTCAAGGGTCCTGTAGAAGGTCAAATTTTGAGTATCTCGGTAAATTTGGAAGCTCGCTATTTTAAAGCGGAGATGGCAGTCTCAGACCCAGCCGATGATCTTCATAGATGGTGATCTACACAAATGGTGATCTACACACATGGTAGATCCAAAGTGGAGATGGTTGACTGTGACTAAGGCAGTGTGTTGAAATTTTGAGCAGATTTTTGACCTTCAGTCTGATTTTGGGCAAATTTGTTCAATGGCAAGAACTGAATTCAGTACAAGAAAACTAGAAAATAATAGACACACATCTCAAAACAATCTAACAAGGGAAAAAGAAACCTTTAGGGATACTAGCAAATGTGACATTGGGAAATCTTGATTCAACTTGTATTATCTCGTTCGTGTATGTTCAAGTGACTCTTTCAAGCCACTTATGTTTTTAATGGGTCTGGCACAACAAAGACAATTCAAACAGTAGCTACCTTAGGAATTTGGCTTCGCATGAAATATTATAGGCCCATTGCTTGGTAGTCCTTTATCTCACATAGCATGTCACCCCCGGAAGGGTGCCCGTGTTTTTTCCTTTTGCTAGGTATTATTGTCATGCTACGAAAATCTCTTTCACAACACAATACCCTGGGACACGTATGATGGGAATCTTGGGGGGAGAATCTTCCCTCCCCTTGCACTATAATAAGTCACCGTTCAGAGGTGAATTGGGTAGGCTACTAAATAACAGTTGCTAGCAAGGTTTCGTGGCATCCCCGTAATTGGTTTGTACGGTGTGAGACACTTAAGTCTCTAGTTCAACCGTGTCAATATGCTAAGGATATTCACTCAGTATGGACTACCATTGAACACAACCCACCCTAGCTTGAAGGGATAAAAAGGAACTTTTGGTCACACTTTATTTCTATACCGGCCGAAGGGATTACCGGTTTGAGGTCGTCCTCTAAAGGGGAAGCACACCCTCTAGACATGCCTCTCTATAAGCTTGATTAAGCTAAGCTTTCTCTTCACCCAAGATCTATGAAGGCGAGGGGAGACGATACAGCTATAACTTAATCATAGCATCACTTATGTTAAAGGGGTTTTACTCTAATGACACATAGCTCAAAAGAAGTGTTGAGAAACACTTCTTCAAACACACCAAGAAATGTTCATTCTAAATTGAACCTATTAAAGCAGCTATGTGTTTTTCTATCTAAGAAAAAGACACAATAGTATAGTTAATCATTCATGTTCAATTTTATTTCCCATAGAGCAAAGAGAAAGCTTGGCAATGTGTGTTTATTTACCTTATGTCATTCAAGATTGGTGAGGTTCATTCATTTAATATTCAAGATTGAGTGAGTTTTGTTTTAAACAACATACATTCCAAGACAAATGATTAATCATACAAGTTCATTTTAAAAAATTTGTTAAGAATCATTAAGGAACCTGCATGAAATTTGTTAGTAGTTTAAAATCTTGGATATTAAATGTTGCAAAAAAGACGATGAAATGTCACAGACGGTGATTTGTGCAGACGGTGATCTGCGTAGACGGTGATCTGCGCATACGGTGATCTACAGAAATGGAGATATACCTACACAGATGACAAAATACACACAGTTAGATTTTGTTAAAAAGAACAGACTTAATCAAACTTAAAAATAATACTTTTATCAAACCAGACAATATTTAACTCCTAAAAACTTTGTTACTGTCAAAAATCTGAGAGTTGAAAATCCTAAAAAGTTGATAAAAAGTAGTTTAAAATGAAGTTTTATAAGTCCTTTTCTGCATAGGCGGAGATGGTGAAATAGTAGCGTAGATGACTGAGTTTCACAGATGGTCGAGGACCAAAAATGGTAATTAGCAGAGATGGCAACTCTAGAGAGGAGACGAGTCTACGTAAAAATTTCTAGAACAGCAAAAAATTTGCAAAACATGATAGAAAAGAAGGGACGTGGGCCCCACTAGGCGTGCCAAAATGTATATGTTGGAAACCTACCTATTGGGAGCACACTTAGACATGCAAATGTTAGAGATATAAAATCATTAAACTACACTAACATGTCTAAAAAGCATACTTCAAAACATGATTTCCATCATAACCTCCGATGAGCTGAGCAAGGGCACCCAATGCCTTATTGATTTTCTCTTAGAGATGTTATGTGGGTGTGCTCTCCCAGCAAAATATCATAATCCCACTATGAAATGCATGAAAATGATAAGCTAATCACTCAAGAACAAGTATAAGGAACTTGTCTTAAGCTTTCACTATTAATGAAAATGCAACACTAATGCTAAGATGAAGATTCAATGACTAAGTTAAGATGATATGCAAGATTCAAAGAAACTAGATTCATTTCATGATTAAGCCTAAGATGTAATTTCTAAATGAGCTAAAATCATGAACATAAAAATAAGCTATAAAATTCAAACACTAAACTAGCATGATAACAATGCATAAATGAGAGATGATTTGCTCTTGACAA
>MU226964.1:963791-1012678 GCA_018584345.1 Thuja plicata | reverse complement strand
TTTGCTCTTGACAAAGGCCTCTATTTATAGAGTTTTTGGAGGAGAGAGAGGGATTGTATGAGGTGGAGCTCATGTGGCATCTACATAAGTGCCACATGAGGGACACATAAGCCATGCAAGAGGCCCACTTTTCTCACACATGTGTGAGAAACTTTGGATGTGATGGGTCAACGTGTACTTAAAGTACACATGTGAAGGATCTTGTAAGAGGTATAAGAGGGTGTAAGAGTTTTAGTCCAATGAAACACTTTTAGAAAGTGTAAGAAGGTTTCATCATGGGTGTAAGAAACCTTGTTGGCACCAAATAAGGATTATTTGGAAAAGGCAATTTTTGGAAATTTGCTCACAAATGTGTGAGCAAATAATTAGGACTAATTGGTGTAGAAATCAAGAAATTAGCCTAATTAACCTTAGTTAATTAGTGGGTAGGTTTATTTGGTGAGAGTGATGTGAGGTAGGGTAGGATCTAGGTTCAAATTAGCTTAATATTAATTTAGATTAATTTGGTTTAGTAGAATTAAGTCATGTGGAGGAATAAATAAATTAAAAATTTATTTAAAGGAAATTAATGAGGGGTAATGTGTTAAATAATATTTAATACATCAAAAGGGGTAGTATTTAAATTAAAATTAAATACTAAGGAAAGTGAATCATATTTGATTAAATAAATTTAATTAAATAGATAGAAGAATATAACAAATATAATTTATTAAAATTAACTATAATGTTATGGAAATATTAATTAAATTAATATAAGGATGATTTTAGACGTCTACACCATCATGCTAATCTCATCTTGTATCCCTTGCCTTATCCCATTGAGGTACCTTGCCACTTTCTCCATTTCCTCTTCTTGTCTCCTAGCCCTTAAGCTCAACTTGTGAAACTCCTCAGTGTAAGCACTCACTGTCATCTCCTTTTGTCTTAAGTTTTGCAACTTTTGATACATATGTATCTCATAATCAGTAGGCAAGAATTGTGCCCTCAATCTTATTTTCATTCTCTCCAAAGAAACAATCTTCTTCTTTCCATTGGCTTCCCTATCATCCTGCATCATGTTCCACCACACTAATGCGGATCCTTTGAGTCTATCCTTAGCATAGCTGACCCTCTTCTCCTCTGAGATTTCTTTGTAATCGAATTGGTTGTCAATGGCTTCAAGCCAATCCAACAACTCTTCTCCATTTAGACTACCACAATAATATGGTATGTGTTCCATGCTATCCTTGTTTAAGGACTTGAAAGAATATAAGAATATTTTTTATTCTTTATCCATCTTAGGTTCTTTCCCTTTGTTTGATGACTCTTCTATCTGACTTTCATCCCCATCACTCTCATCTCCCCATTCTGTGATCTTCTTCTTGCCCTTTGTCTCAGACACACTAGCCTTCTCCAAGACGCCCTGTACCAATTCCACTATGGAATCCCTAATCATTTCCTTAGGAGGAATGATATCAACCTCTTGACTCTCCTCCCCTTTAGACATACACAATCTTCAAGCTATTCCAGCTCTGATACCACTTTGATGTAGAGGGTTTGACAATCTAGAAATTTTCCTCACTCCTAGGTGCTTGTTTGACCAATCCAACCATCCAATGGTTTTTATTTGTTGGATCTTCCTCCAATTAGGATCTCCAAGACCCTCCCTACCAACTTATCCTCCAAGGTATAGTTGGTTTTTAGAAGACTCAAGATTTCTAAGCTCAACTAGTCCAACTAGTTAACCAAAAGCCTAGTTTCCTCCACTAAAACTCCACCTAGATTTCCAATCCTCTACCTAGGATCTTCTCACACATTCACCAAGACTCTTAGCACACTTCTTGACCCATTCTTGGTCATTCTGCATCCATTCTAGTACTCCAAGACTCTTTACAAATCTAATTAGTCATTATTTCACTAGGAGGCCTAATTGCTCAACTCCTAGTAGGTCTATTTTCACCGATTTTGGCCAAATGCTCCCAAAATCTCCAAATGACTTCATAAAAAAACTTTAAAATATTCAAGACATCACCCAACACTATCTGAAAGAACCCAAAACCCAAATTTCTTGCAGGCCCTAGATTATAGCCTATTAATTAGGCCTCTGGACTAGTCAGCATGAAAAATTGTTAAACTTGTCTCCAAAATTTGATTCACCTCCTCCCACCTTTGAATCCTTTTAGGAGACTATCTAGTGCATCTATAAATTCCACTAATTCCTTCCCAAAAGGTCATGGGTGCTTGATCCACTTCTTTGTTCACCATGTTCTGGCTCACCTGGATTCACCAGACAGCCATAGGGCTTCACTTCGGGCCTATGAAATCTATTGAAACAACCAAAAATAAAACCAAAACCCTATCTACAGACCCTAACCCTACTCCCCCATGGTTTTAGTCAATTCCACCAGAGGGATTTTAGGTGTTTATAGTTAGGTAGCACTATTTTGTATCTGTCAGACCAGTGACCTTCAAAAAATTATAACTTAACACCTACTGAACTTCAAAACAAATCATCTATTGCATTTGGAAGCTAAAAAAAAACAATAAACTTTCATGGAGCCTGATCACCTATTCCAATCCATACACAGTCATACAGTAGCAAAGATATAGTGCAGATTATACAAATGCAGTTATAGTCATCAGTACAGGGGTGTCAGAAGTAAATGTTTCAATGAAAAATATCATTCACCTTCTCCAAACATTGAATCCATACTCATATACCAAGCATGAGGTATTTACAACAGTTCTAACCATATTTTGCAATTTCTTTCAAAAGTTGCTTGAGCAACTTTTTGCTTGTTTGAGCATTTTGACTATATTTGTCAACTCAATGATTGATGTTGACTTCTAAGAACCTAAATAAGATATTTAGGGTCCTAAAACACACTTCTAACCCACATTCCTCTCAAATGCAAACTTCTCACTATTTGAAACCAAAATGACCCAACACACCTAATGAGCACTAAAGCTCTTACAAACATGAAGTTAAACTATCATTGCATCTAACCCATTTAAAATTATTACCAAACACATAACACAACCTAATCCAAACCAAAAACATGCAAAAACATCACATAGGGAGGTTCCTTGCACCAATCCCCCACTATTTGAATGACTCTTCTATGACGACGGGCCTTAGAGGAAAGGCAGCTAGGTGCGGTTTTCCTAAAAATAGTTTACATTTTTCACACTGCGCTACCCATCTATAGGAATCTTTAAGCATTCTGGGCCAACAATAGTAGTTTCTTAAAATTTTAAACACACTAACAATGGATGAATAATATCCTCCACATGCATCATTATAGAAAGACTAGAGTAGTCTTTTCCATTGGTCCTCATCTATGCATCTGAGAAACATCTCATCTAACCCCTTCTTATAAAGAACATCGTCTACTATCACATATTTAAAACCCTTTAGTCTAAGATTTCTCTTTTCTTTGGCACTCATGTGATCAGGGCATTCTTTTTATGTTAGATAGTAAGTAACATTTAAAAACCAGGAATATTTCAGTCCTTCTAGCAATGACATGAGATGAATGCTTTCTTCTCCCACTTCATTTTTGACCATCAATTTTCATAGGCCTTATCCTCTCACAAGCTTTGTAGGTTTAATTTCAAGATCAAATGCCTAAAATTTAGAAACCTAGGTGGCTCTACTTTTCATGGCTACCTCTTGTTGGGTTAGAATTCTTTTGATAGTAGCACTCACTACATAAACAGTTGAATGGGAGTGAAGAATGTAATACCAAAACTATTTTATGGCCTTCACAATTGCATACACCTGCTTTTCTATGATGGAATATTTCAATTCATGTTTCTTCATAGGTATATTCATGAATGAGATAGGGACCTCTTCGTTGATTTCATTCTTTTGTAATAGCACACCTAACATGGTATGATCAGAAGCATAATAGTGAATCACAAAGTCTTTCTTAAAATTTGGATGCATAAGAACTGGTGCTTGAGCTATTGAATTTTCAACTTCATCAAGCAACTTTCTGGCTTCATCATTCCATTAGAAAATCCTCTTCTCACTCAGCAAACATACCATTGGTCTTGTCATCTCAAAAAAATAGGGACAAACCTTCGCAAGAAATTGGTTTGCCTAAAGAAGGAACAAATTCCATTTCAATTTGAGGGTAAACATAACTTTTGAATAGACCAAACTCTGTCTAGGTCAATCCTTATTCCATCTTTTGACTCGAAATGGCCAAGAAATTTCCCTTTAGTGACACAAAATACTAATTTCTTGGGATTAAAGGAAATTCCTTGATCTCTGCATTTTTGTAGTACCAACCTTAATTCATTTAGATGCTTATTCCTCTGGTGTGAGAACATTGTCATATCATCAAGATAAACTAAAATTATCTTATTAATCAGGTGGCCAAAACATGAATTCATCACACTCTAAAAAGTAGCACCCACATTTATTAACCTGAAAGGCATTCAATTATATGCAAAGGTACCCCAAGGGGTAGTGAAAGAAATTTTATGTTGATCTTCAAGAGTGACAGTAATTTTATTATTCCCTGAGAATCCATCAAGAAAGGACATCATCTTAGATCCAGCAACCATTTGAAGGATATGATCCATGTTAGGCAATGCAAAGTTGTCTTTCAAGATGGACTGATTTAGATTTATAAAATCAACACAAATTCTAATCTCACCATTTTTATTGTGTATAGGTACAATGTTTTCTACCTAGGTGGAATAATGTATGGGGTTGATTATCCCGGCCTTAAGAATTTTCTCTGCCTCTTGGTAAATAGCGTCAGCTAATTTTAAGTTATAATTCCTCAACTTTTGTCTGAAGGGAGAAACTCCTGGTTTCAAAGGAATGTGATGCTAGAACTAACCTCATCTAAAATCCTTCAAATATTTGTAGGACCAAGAAAATACATCTTTAAATTCTTCCAATATTTTTTTAAATCTGATTTCCTCCTCAGGGTTACAACACATGCCTAGGTTCACAAATTTTGGGTTTCCCTCATTCCCGATGTTCACCTTTTCAAAGTTACTTGACTGTTCACTTCCCTTTGCATTTATATGACCCACAAAACAATCTCTAAGATCAAACAGACTTTCCATTGTTAGTAGTCCTTTGGGAATATGGTTTCCCTTTAACTGGATAACACCATCCTCATTCTCATTTTTAGGATCAGTGTAGAACTCATGGCATTTAAATTTTGAACCCTCAAAGAAAATGAAAGCAAACTTCTCAATACCTCGCCAAAATGTGATTACATGTGCATTATCGCTAAACACTTTCCAATAACTCAAGTTATCAGGTACACTGGGAGGATGAACAATCTCTATGGTATAAATATTATTCCCAAAATATGGATGAGGAATCAACAAACCTATTGAGCCAGCTAATGCATCTTCTCTGGAATTAAACTCTCTAGGCATGGCTTTTATTGAGAAGGCTTCAAAACATTTGATCTCATGCCACACCCTATTCTGATAATGCTTCAATCTCTCATTTCTCATAGCAAAGAGGCCTCTTACTTGTTTTACTATCAATTTAGCGTCTCTTTGTTCCTTCAGAATCTTAATGCCCATTTTTTTTGCCTCCTCAATTCTGATTAGTAATGCTTCATACTTGATGGTATTGTTTGTGTTTCTAAACTCAAGTTTGAAAGAAAAGGGAAACGTTTCTTCAAATGGAGATATTAAAACCACCTCTATACTAGAACTAGTAGAGGAGCATCCCCCATCCAATTCCAGTGTCCATATTCCTTCATCATATCAGGCTCTTAGATCTTCGGAAGGAAACAGGGTATACTTTGATTTGGTTTCAGGCTGCAAAATAAACTTTTGGTTACCAATAGGAACAATTTAATGGGGCTAGTCCAATTTCATCTCACCACCTAAGTCTCTACAAAAGGTCCTGCTTAATAACATGTCATAATTGGCAGTTATGTAAGTGTCTAGGATGCTTAATTTTAGCCTTTTATTTGGGAAGGTAGCTAATGAAACCCGTGCATCCTTAATTTGACCAAGTAAGGGAACCTATTTTGAATCCATGGAATAAAACTTACCAAAAGTTTTGGTTAAAGGTAATTCTAAGGCTTTTGCTACAGAAGAGGGCATAATATTATTTGATGTATAGAGTCTATGATATAGTTACTAAGATTATGCCCATGAATAAATAAAGACACATAAAAAGGCTCTAATTTTCCTATCATAGGGACATGTTCTAAAGTACCAATGATAGGTTCATTAATTTTAGAATGACTTGTTTTAGGAATTTTAGTAGCAGATACAACATTTTTTTTATGGGTTTCAACATGAGGGGAAGAGCCTTTCACAAAATATATTAAATTATTCAACTCAGAAGGATTAAGATTTAAATAATCCGCAGGAGAAATTTGAATTTTTGAAGACTTGCAAAAATCAACAATATCAAAAATGGGATTGGACTCAGACCTTTTAGACAATTTTTCTTGTGATGCTGAAATGTTCAGGCTCTTCATACCTTCACCACTTTGATAGATAGGTTCTTTTTCTTTCCTTCCTACAATTGGAGTAGATGTTTGTCCAATATCCCTACTTACGTGATGGTTCATTGTGATAACAGAGAAAGAAGGTTCTTCTAGAGTAAAAATAATATCACCACCCATGTCGGTATCATATTCATACTCAAGGTAGTAGCTTAAGGAGTCGCCAGGTCCTCCAGAAGGTTCTTCGTCAGCAGGAATTTCCTCTATTGTTTCCTTATTGGCCTCCATATGTCGATAATGTACCATTTTAGGACAAGTCATGCAATCATGTTCATCTATAAGGTGAAAGGTGCACATAGTATGCTTATTAGCAAAAGAGGGCTCAAGCAAGAGATTCTGTTGAGTAGGAAATTCATTAGGTTGTTTCCCATAATTTCCCATTCCCTGATTGGGATATGTCTAAGAGATATCTTGGTAAGGGGTTGCTAATGTCTTAGGAAATTGTCTTTTAAGATCTATCATGTCATTGACCAATCTTTGTACAACTAAATCAGAAGATGAGGATGTGGACAATTGAGAATTGGGGGTTTGAACATCTTTCCTCTATTTTCCTGCACTATTAAGGTCATCCTCCAGTCCAATAGCTTGTATCTGAACATCATTTAATATTGCTATCATGTTACTTCTGAGATGAAAATTAATATCTGGAGGCATTGCACTCAAAAAGAAACCTTTCTGATTCTCATGCATAGGCCTGGATGTATTGGGAATCTTATGCATGATCTTGTTGAACCTTGCAATAAATTATCTCATTGGTTCATGGATCTCTTTTTTAATTTGGTCAGTTGCACAAGGAGTGTGTATTCATCCTTTGCACTCTTCAATCTATTTTCAAACACATTTTTCATTGTCACCCAATCAGTGATGGATCTAGATGGGAGGTAGGTGAACCAAGTTGTTGCACTATCTGTCAAGGTGTGTACAAAAATTCAAACAACAACATCTTCATTTTGCACTGCTAGTATGCCAGACACTACATTGAAAGAAGTTAAATGCTCTTTTACTAATTTCTTTCCATCACTTTCTAATCTTGGTTGGACCTCCTTAGTTCCTTGAGGTAAGGCATTATGTCCTGCTAAGTTTCAAGGACCTACAGTTGTACCCCATGGTTGAGCCATGACCAGAGTTGGGAAAATTACTATAAGAGGGTGAGCTTGGATTCTTGACAAGGTTAGGGATTTCCAAGTATGGGAAGACGATGTGGTGTTTGGTGAATCTTTTGGTGGAGAAGGGGGCCCACTCTTTGCCTTTTTCTTAGGGGTATAGGAGGTAGGGAACTAGAGATTTTTCAATTTCTTGTAAAAGGTGTCAAAAATTACTTCCCTTCTCTGAAGTCTAGAGTAGGGACATGAATCTAGTGTTTTAGTTTTATGGACCCTGAGATGGCCTATCTACCATAGCAGCCTCTTGAGCCATAGGAAGACCCCTTAGCCACTCTCCAATTTCTTCTTCTTCCTCTATAACTAGATAGACCTATTGGTATTTCTAGTTACTGGTTTTTGACCTTGATGCCAAAGCTTTAAGGTTAGCAATGATATCCTCTTGAGTATCTAAAAAATGTAGGTCAGGTTGTAGGATCAAATGAATTTCTTCTTGGACAGGTATTACATCAACAGGAAACACCATGACTTAGTTCTTCACATAAACAAAATTGCATAATAATCTCGTTGACAACACACTCCCCAATAAAGTCACCAAAAATCTGTTAGTGAACAAATTTTCCTTCTTTTGACAATGAATTAACAATTGACTCTTTACCCCAAATCACAAAGGAAATTCACACTAATAATTGAGCTAGCCTCCCATGACTATACTCTCTACTTCAAAGGAGCAGCTACCTTCTACAAAGATTATTCTTCAAGAACTTTTATTATAAAATAATTTAACTCACTTGAAACACTTATAACCAGAAAGCATGAAAGGCTTAACAACATTCCATCATGAATCAATAACGAAATCATGGAAACAAAATATTTGAGAAAGGTCAATTCAGATTGATATCAAATCATGAAAATATAACTGATTGAAATTCAAAGTTGTTAGTAAACAGATTGTTCTTTTCAACTTAGCTCTAAAATACCAAAAATGCTCAAGAACAATCGAATATAACAGTTGGAAAATTGTTATTGAAAAAACTAATTTCCCTCTGAATTTAAAGGTATAGCTCCCTTATATGAATGATTTTCAGTGAATCTTTCTCTTTCCCAATCTAACAAGGGTATGTTCTTAACCTGAGAACATAAGAGGCAAACCAAGCTAATCCTAGGCAGGAAATAGCTCAAGCAAGATGAATTTCACTCTAAATATAGCCAACCTTGAGATTTCATCAATCAAATTAACTCCAAAAATTGGTAATGCATGAACTTCTACCAAAAATGCAGATGCAAGACTAAAAAATAATGATGAAACAACAATGAATCAATCTATATCATGAGAATGTTTCCCAAATTTGAGATAACGAGTTTCCCCTTTTGCTAATTGTATCAAATCATAATACAAAGCTCTGGTTCGAACACAGATTATAAATCCAAGTATAAAGAAACATACAAATTCAATAGAAATATGAATGCAATGCACATGGAATAGATAAAAAAAATGGCATTTAGACATACAAATTTGACTCAGCAAACTTCTATCTTTCACACCAAAATTTAGCTGATCTTTGTATTGATTTTGGAAATAGTATATATAGGGTCCCAGATTGGGTCATTACAAGAAAGGGGGAGAACCAAAACAGTTCAAATTTCCCAACCAGAAATGATAACTAAAAGATTTATTGGTTATAATAGTATCAAAAATAGTACAAGGGGGAATCTATTAAGTTTTAGATTCCTTCCCCCTGTCTAATTTAGCCCTATAGGCTGCTACAGAAGAGGGCATAATATTATTTGATGCATAGAGTCTATGATACAGTTACTAAGATTATTCCCATGAATAAATAAAGACACATAAAAAGGCTCTGGTTTTCCTATCATAGGGACATGTTCTAAAGTACCGATGACAGGTTCATTAATTTCAGACTGACTTGTTTTAGGAATTTTAGTAGTAGATACAACATTTTTTTGATGGGTTTCAACATGAGGGGAAGAGCCTTTCACAAAATCTATTAAATTATTCAACTCAGAAGGATTAAGATTTAAATAATCCGCAGGAGAAATTTGAATTTTTGAAGACTTGCAAAAATCAACAATATCAAAAATGGGATTGGACTCAGACCTTTTAGACAATTTTTCTTGTCATGCTGAAATGTTTAGGCTCTTCATACCTTCACCACTTTGATAGATAGGTTCTTTTTCTTTCCTTCTTGCAATTGGAGTAGACGTTTGTCCAATAACCCTAATTACATGATGGTTCCTTGTGAGAACAAAGCAAGAAGGTTCTTCTAGAGCAAAAATAATATCACCACCCCTGTTGGTATCAGATTCATACTCAAGGTAGTAGCTTAAGGAGTCACCAGGTCCTCTAGAAGGTTCTTTGTCAGTAGGAATTTGCTCTATTATTTCCTTATTGGCCTCCATCTATTGATAATGCACCATTTTAGGACAAGTCATGCAATCACGTTCATCTATAAGGTGAAAGGTGTACATAGTATGCTTATTAGCAAAAGAGGGCTCAAGCAAGAGATTCTATTAAGTAGGAAATTCATTAGGTTATTTCCCATAATTTCTCATTCCCTGATTGGGATATCTCTAAGAGATATCTTGGTAAGGGGTTGCTGATGTCTTAGGAAATTGTCTTTTAAGAGCTATCATGTCATTGATCAATCTTTGTACAACTGGATAAGAAGATGAGGATGTGGACAACTAAGAATTGGGGGTTTGAACATCTTTCCTCTATTTTCCTGCACTAATAAGGTCATATTACAGTCCAATAGCTTATGTCTGAATATCGTTTAATATCGCTAGCATGTTCCTTCTAAGATAAAAATTAATATCTGGAGGCATTGCACTAAAAAAGAAACCTTTCTGATTCTCACCCATAGGCCTGGATGTATTGGGAATCTTATGCATGATCTTGTTGAACCTTGCAATAAATTCTCTCATCGGTTCATGGATCTCTTTTTTAATTTGGTCAGTTGCACAAGGAGGGTGTATTCATCCTTCACACTCTTGAATATTTTTTCAAACACATTTTTCATTGTCACCCAATCAGTGATGGATCTAGATGGGAGGTAGGTGAACCAAGTTGTCGCACTATCTATCAAGGTCTGCACAAAAAGTCAAACAACAACATCTTCATGTTGCACTGCTAGTATGCCAGACACTACATTGAAAGAAGTTAAATTCTCTTTTACTAATTTCTTTCCATCACCTGCTAATCTTGGTAGGACCTCCTTAGTTCCTTGAGGTAAGGCATTATGTCCTGCTAAGTTTAAAGGACCTACAATTGTACCCCATGGTTGAGCCATGACCAGAGTTGGGAAAATTACTATAAGAGGGGGAGCTTGGATTCTTGACAAGGTTAGGGCTTTCCAAGTATGGGAAGAGGATACGATGTTTGGTGAAGCTTTTGGTGGAGAAGGGGACCCACTCTTCACATTTTTCTTAGGGGTATAGGAGGTAGGGAACTAGAGATTTTGCAATTTCTTGTAAAAGGTGTCAAAAATTCCTTCCCTTCTTCGAATTTCGGAGAAGGGACACGAATCTAGTGTTTTATTTTTATGGACCCTAAGATGCCCTATCTACCACAGAAGCCTCTTGAGCTATAGAAATACCCCTTAGCCACTCTCCAATTTCTTCTTCTTCCTCTATAACTAGTCAGACCTATTGATATTTCTGGTTACTAGTTTTTGACCTCCATGCCAAAGTGTTAAGGTCAACAATGATATCCTCCTGAGTATCTAAACAATATAGGTCAAGTTGTAGGACCAAATGAATTTCTTCTTGGATGGGTATTACATCAACAAGAAACATCATGACTTAGTTCTTCACATAATCAAAATTGCATACTAATCTTGTTGACAAAACACTCCCCAATAAAGTCACCAAAAATCTGTTAGTGAACAGATTTTCCTTCATTTGACAATGAATTAACAAATGACTCTTTACCCCAAGGCACAAAGGAAATTCACACTAACAATTGAGCTAGCCTCCCATGACTATACTCTCTACTTCAAAGGAGCAGCTACCTTCTACAAAGATTATTCTTCAAGGACTTTTATTATAAAATAATTTAATTCACTTGAAACACTTATAACCAGAAAGCATGAAAGGCTTAACAACATTCCATCATGAATCAATAACGAAATCATGGAAACAAACTATTTGAGAAAGGTCGATTCAGACTGATATCAAATCATGAAAATATAACTGATTTAAATTCAAAGTTGTTAGTAAATAGATTGTTCTTTTCAACTTAACTCTAAAATACCCAAAATGCTCAAGAACAATCGAATATAACAGCTGGAAAATTGTTATTGAAAAAACTAATTTCCCTCTGAATTTAAAGGTACAGCTCCCTTATATGAATGATTTTCAGTGAATCTTGTTGTTTCCTAATCTAACAAGGGTATGTTCTTAACCTAAGAATAGAAGAGGAAAACCAAGCTAATCCTAGGTAGGAAATAGCTCAGGCGGGATGAATTTCAATCTAAATCTAGCCAACCCTAACATTTCATCAATCAAATTAACTCCCAAAATTGGTAATGCGTGAACTTTTACCAAAAATGCAGATGCAAGACTAAAAAATAATGATGAAACAACAATGAATCAATCTATATCATGTGAATGTTTCCCAAATTTGAGATAACAACAAGTTTCCCCTTTTGCTAATTGTATCAAATCGTAATACAAAGCTCTGGTTTGAACACAGATTATAAATCCAACTTGAAAGAAACATCTGAATTCAATAGAAAGATGAATGCAATGCACATGGAATAGATAAAATAATGGCATTCAGACATACAAATTTGACTCAGCAAAATTCTATCTTTCACACCAAAATTTAGCCGACCTTTGTATTGATTTTGGAAATAGTACATCTAGGGTCCCAAATTGGGCTATTACAAGAAAGGGGGAGAACCAAAACAGTTCAAATTCCCCAACTAGAAATGATAACTGAAAGATTTATCAGTTATAATAGTATCAAAAATAGTACAAGGGGGAATCTATTAAGTTTCAGTTTCCTTCCCCCTGTCTAATTTAGCCCTATAGGTTGTAACCACTGTAATGAATTGAACAAGTTCTTGATGCCTATTAACATGGACATTAGTGTATTGAATGAGCCACCTAGAATGTTTGGTGAGAATAATGATAGCAACAGTCTGATCTTTCAGTTCCTCTGTCACTCTATAGATGCATCCACTCAATTGCTGGAGTTATGGTATTTTTTCTAGATGAGAGGCAGAATCTTCTGTCAATTTATGCAAATAATCAAAAAATGAATTCTACATATCAGCTACTTTGATTATTGCTTTTCCCTAACCACTGGTCTGTGATTCTGTATGAAGCCCTAAGAGGAGTTTTAAATATTTTCTCTGCTCTTCTTTGAACTTGGCATCTATCTGTTACAATCCTGCTTCGGCCTGGATGATCATCTCAATCTTAAACTCTAGGCTCTAAAGCCATTCGATCAAAGGCTCATCTCCTTTCTATAAATTCTTGGCTTTTAGAGCTTCTTTGGTCTTCATCTGTACTGCCACATGCAACATAACTATACATTCCTGGCATTTCACCCTCTCCGATGTGAGAGTCTTTAGGTTTGTAGCAATGTTATTTCTCTCTACCTCCAACCTTAGAAGAGTATTACCTAGTTTCTCAACCACTGCTAGTCCCTCATACTTGAGCCTCTCAATCCACAGCTTACCAATCTACCCATAATGTTGGTCTTCTTGCAACTTAGCCAGGATGGCTTGGTTCTCCACAGCATTGGGGTCAAAGGTTATTTGGGTGTTGGGAATGCTTGCAATCAAAGTGAGGAGCTGCCTGATGAAGTTGGTCAGCTTAGCCACTTCTGCCTTAAGTTGAACTTTGGTGGTCTTGAGCTCCTCAAGCTCTTCTTTGATTACTACATTGGTAGATTTCCACCAATCTACCTTGGTGTCATGATGAGCCAAACCCATATCAAGTGACTACAACTGAAAGTCTG
Source organism: Thuja plicata (assembly GCA_018584345.1). NCBI lineage: Eukaryota > Viridiplantae > Streptophyta > Pinopsida > Cupressales > Cupressaceae > Thuja > Thuja plicata. The sequence goes on along the minus strand of MU226964.1, from coordinate 999,110 downwards.
AAGTAGTCATATCTTTGAATTTACCTTCCTTAGTTGGCTTGGCCACTTCCATGGTGAAGTGCCCAGTCTCAGGATCCTGACCCAGAGTAGACATTGTCTTCACTTTCTTCTATTTTCTCATAGTGGCTTTGGGCTAAAAGGCTCGAGACAGAGTGTCTTTTCTGGAAGCCCCTTCTTCCGCCCTCTTCCTCTTGCATTCTAGAGTATGTTCTATCCATGACTCTACACTAGTAACTTTGTTGGCAGAAAACAACTCCTCAATGAACAATTTCCTGATGATTGGAGGTGTAGCCTTTGGTCTCAAATCAAATGGATTTATTGAAGTAGGAGAAGAGGACACCAACTTGGCTACTGAAGCAACCCTCTAATTATTTTTGGCTTCTCCTTCTGATTTTCTGGTTGAAGGATTATCTTCACCTACTTCCGCTATGATGGGAGACCCTCTCCTAGGAGAATCCTGGGTCAGGGTGTCAACCAATATATCTACTATGACTACTTTTACCGACCGCTCTTGTTTTTCATCCTTGGTGAGCTCTTTTGTTGTTCCAATATTTGGGAGTGGACCTTCTCTACATGTCTTCTCCAATGTGATTGTTTTCTCAGGAGGCTAATCACCACCTCCCACCAACTGGGTTGATCTTTAGCAATGGTTGGAATTGTCACCAATGAAGTGGTTGAAGTACCAGCAGTATCTTTTGTCGTGGTTCGCTGAGTAGGAGCTTTCCTTTCTAATTTCTTCCTTCGGCCTGCAGTCTATTCGACCCACTATTTTGTTCTTTTGTAGATACACCCCATTAGAGTTGGCAAATATCTAATTGCTTGGTCCAACATGGGTTTAGATTTGACAATGGTGAGCTTTATTTCTTCTCGATATGTGTCATCATACATATGATTGCCATCGTCTTCTAGCCCCTCTACTGCAATGTTAACATTGAACCTTTTGATTTGTTCAATAGATAAGCGGGTTTAGAATCTCTCTCTGCTTTCCAAATCATCCTTACAATTTTCCCAGTAGTCTTCTATATCATGAACATTATGAATTGCATGAATCATTTGCAATACATCCCTGGTATAGCTCACCGGATCATATTGTGGTCTCAAGACATCATAGGTTTCCAAAGAAAACTTCTTTGAGAATGTCTTGAGAACATTCTTCACCTCTGGCTGGGATGCATAGATGTAAGCTCTGATGGTCATGGGGAAATCATATCCCTTCTTATTATCCTCAGCATAGAGTAAGTTCACCTGGAGTTCTTTCCTCATTACTTCAATCAGCACAATCACATCGGTAGGATACCTGGGCAGCTTCAAAGGGAAATCATCAAAACCTGCAAGACGAAGATATGAGAAACTTGTAAATTAAATAAAATAGCATCCAGATTGGCTGATGAAGGTCATGGCTTCGGGGGAGAATCTCCTTTTTGGACAGCCTTGTAACTCCCTACACAATCTCATAGTGAATGCATCATTAACCCGAAGATACTTAGCATAACTATTATGTAATTGCAAAGAGGGGAAAAATTCATAGCTCTTGACATCATTAGGGAATTCCTCTAATCTGGGATGACCTAGCAAAATTTGGAGTGTAGCCAGAATGTATAAGAGGACTGAAGACAAGTAAAATTCATTTTGGTGTTTATCTCTATCTAGGGCCTCCAAGAGATTCTCACTTACCATAAGCACCCAATCTATCAAGTGATGCTAGGAATAGATTACCTAAACCAAGAAGAAGTGATGGTTGACAAAATTGAGTGCCTCACTCTCACCTCTGATCCTGTGGAGTAATACCACAATTTCAATGATCTTTGGCTTCAGATTAGTGCTGTATAATGTCTTCAGCAGCTTCCCTTTGGCACTCTTGGGTTCTTGAAACCATGCTTTAATTATCTCTTTCTTCCAGACTAACTTTTTAGCAATATACTCAGTCACCGCTTGACTATATGTTATTTCCAAACACTCGGCTTGCTCTAGGATGCGAAGCAAGTTATAGACTGATTCCCTATCAATAGATAATAGCACCGTATCTTTGGGCAAGAGAATTTGCCTGGTATCCAAGTTGTATCGAGTGATGCATTCCTGGATTAATTATGGGGTTTGAATAGCCATGGAAAACTAGTGGCCTCAACTAATCCACTCCTTTCAAATTCTCTGTAATAGGATGTATATGGTCCACTTTCAATCTATTCTAGAAGTTCTGCATGTCAAAGACCTTCAAAGATGTATGAAAAATCTTATGCCATTTAGAAGTAATGTCATTCATCCCATCGAATCCAATGAATCTGGAATCCATGCTTCTGATGATTCATATTTGGGAATTGGAAATATCTCTTAGGGATGCAAAAGCAAGGAATAACTAAAATATGAGACTTTGAATTCAAAACAATTGGGCGAAAAAATGGTCGATCTTATTCACAACTTTCAACTGATCTTATAACATTTGAATTCTTACCATTAATGGCTGACTTCCCATGCCACATGAATGAAAAGACCCCAACATTAAAGAAAAATCTTCTTATGAAGTAAAACGGCTTTATCTGAATTAATTACCTTGCTTTTATGGGCTGTTAAGAAATGTCTTTTCACTCTTAGTAACCGCAATGGTAACTTTTCTGAGGTAGCAGAAAATCACTTTTCTACTTCTCCTTTGGCAGAGAAGTGCTTTTGGAGTTCTCTTAGTTCAGAAGTCTTCCAAGGGAGAAATTTAGTCTATCAGGATGCCAAAATGGCATGTGTCGATTTCATCTGCCTTCTTTATATCTTAGATACTTTATGAGACAGGTTCCTCTTCAAAATCACTTTATTTAAGTGGTTTGGTGGAAAACATACCCTGTGGGTCAAAAAACACCTATAGGAGTAGGGGAGAATCCATTTTCCACTTTTTCGCCTTTGGCTTATTTCCACAATGTCTTTCTATTGAATTGTCCCCTTTGGCTTGGAGAGGTGTAATCCAGACACAATAGCCCTTCATAAGCCTAAAGGATCCATTTTAACACTGTACTTCTTGCTGAGGCACCACCTAGTAGTCATCGATGGGAAATTCACTCTGTTGATATTTTTCTGCCAGTGGAGAAGATCAAGCCCGATTCTCCACCAAGCTAAAAAATGAAGAATTATGGCTACATACTTCCATTGTGTGTAATGCTGATGTTAGAAATCTTTGAACCACAGCCTTTACCAGACTGGGAACTTAACCTAGCCAAATAATACATGAAATCAGATACATATTCCCTCTAGCTTACAAGGAGGAGGAAATTGGGAAAAATTTGGTAAACGCTCCCTAGCCTAAGGGAAATATTTCTAGACTTAGACTCAGGACTAACCAGAGGCTAACAAGACCACCACTATGCATTAAACACTCAGTTGTGTCTGAAAGGCATGTGGACCAAAAGTGGGGCAACAAAAGTATACATACAGACCAAAGCAATATAATCATTCAAATCCAACTGAAATCAAAATCTTACATCCACCAGACCAACTGATCAATGAAAGTGCTATAATCTTCTATAAAACCAACTGATCTTATATTCGTATATCAAAATTTTCCATAGTATATAAGAAAAGTAAAATAAATAGATAAACTATTCTAAAGTTTCTTCACCAGAGAACTGACCCTCTGATGGTTGTCAAAAATAGAATTTAAAGCCGCGTAGGGCTATTCAATTTTAGAAAATAATTATCCTTAGGAATAGCATAAAACCTAGCCAAATCTATTAAAATAGAACTATCCTTTAAAAGGACTAATTGACCGATTTGTTATTCCTAACTCCATCATCTCTAGCAGCTTTGGTGGCATCCCGTGTAGCGCTCCATTCCTTGAAGACCACCGAAAAAAATCACAAGTAGCTCACTGCTCGGTGTTGCAACGGTTTTGAATCTGTGCTTCTAGATGTTTTGTAGTTTTTCTCTTGCTGGAGTTTCTCCTTCAGTGATTTCATCTGTTCATAGACAAAGATTACCAATGATTCTACTTGAGCGAAGACTAAAAAGTCTTTAATCCCTACATCCTTAGTTTCTTCTAGGTCCTTTATCTTTTCTTCGTAAGAGGTGATTATCTTAACCATGTCGATCTCAGTTCCATTCTCATTCCCTATCATTGTTTTCAAGCATTTATTTAGGGTATTCATGAACTCTTTCACACCATTTAGAGTTTGCATGATCTAAGAGGACTCTTCAATGGCTTTCTCATAGAGCACGATTTTCCATTCTATGTTCACCTTAACCACAAATAGTGAGTTTTCTTCAACCCCTGGTACTACCTTTTTTGCAAGAAACTTTTCTATACCATAGGTATAGAACTCTTCCATGTTTTCCACCTCTTTCTCTAACCTGTCCTTTTACTTTCTACATGTTTCAACATCTTCTTCCACTACTTCAATCAAGCTATCATATTTCTTGATTAAATCCCCAAAGTCATGACTAAACCTAGTGACCTCTTTGGTAATCTTTTCCATCCAGCAGAAGAAATTCTTTGATATTGATCTATCTTTATGGACCTGGTCTAAAAAATTTTGGTTGTTAGGAGACTTGACATCCAAATTAATTGGCACCATAGACAGGGGTTGAGGAACTGGGCCCTAAAGTTGCTGGATGCATTTTTCTATTTCACAAAGGGCTTATTTTAGCTTCATTTTATCCTCAGCATCTTTCCATACCCTGTGGTTGATCTTCTTATTTTCTGAGTTTAGGATCTTTAAATAAGCAGCTCTCGTAGCCATACCCAAGTCTTCTTTCTCCACATTGAAACCCTGCTTAGTTACTACGTCATTGGTCTTGTTTGAATTTGGTTTTAAAATATTTGTAATCTAGTGGTATTTCTTAGAAGCCACGTCTAACATAGCTTATACCTTTGGCTTATTTTCCCTTGGTCTCTTCCACTGATATTTGCTGACCAAATCTCCAACAGGAGTTGAAATAGGTACAATGCTCCTTTTCTTACTGACTGACAATTCTAGCCAGTTTGGGGTCTTGGGTGTAGCTTCATTTGTAGGGGTCTGATTCATGGGACTATTCAACATTGCTAAGTGTTTTTGACCTTATTTTGCACCTTTGATCTCTGGTGTATTAACTGGTGTCTTTTCCATCTTGGATTTCCCTTGGGACTCTGAATCACCTTCCACTATTTTTGAATCAAGTACAATACATGGAATCTTGTTTGTCTTTTCCTTCCTCCTACTCATGGCCCTTGAAACTCTCATGGGTTTTTCAAGAACTAGATTTTTCTCATCAGAATGAATCACTGCTCTGGATTCAATTTCACCTATAGGAATCAATTTTTCAATTTTTTCTGTATGAATGGGGGAAGATATGGGTTTTGAAATTCTTCAACTCTTTCTGGTTTTTAAACCAGATGTGTCATGCTTCTTTTTACTCACCTCTTTTAACCATTTATTTGTTCTTTTGAACACATCCTAGGACAAAGATTTCACATCTTCCTCCTCCCTTTTCTTCCAGTGTACTTGCTTATCCACTACATCATCATTCAGTTCTACATACCCAGACTCTAACACATTTTCATCATCTTCAGTTTCAAGTCCTTTAATTTTAAAAGGTAGACATAATGAGACAATTTTTTTCAAGGTGAATCTAGAGTGAATCTTCCTTTCAATTTATATTTCATCAATACAGTTAGCCCAATAGTCCTCTAGTTCTGGTTGATGAAGAAAAGTGGAATCAATTTTGAATTTATTTGCCACAAATTGTTTACTATCGAAATAACTTCTTTTTCTGATAAGAAGGGAGATTCATTATCTCCAATTCTGCATCTAGGACTAATATGGCATACATTAATCTAAAAAAATAATACCCTAGGTCAATGGGGAATAGAGAACCTACTCCTCTTTTGATCATGTACTTTATTTCCACTTGAAGCAATTATTTACCAACTTCCAACAGGATATACTTATCAAGGCAATACCTCATAATTTTTAAAGGTTCACCGCTAAAACCTCCCACTCTAAGATAACTAAAGGTTGGGAATTAAAAATAAAAACTACCATAAATATTGATCAATTCTACAGGCTCTTTAGACATCCTGCAATTAATTTTTCCTCTTAGCTCAAAAATTATCTTAGCTAGAAAAGTTTCTTGAACCCTTTTGAAGTCCTTAGGATTTCTCTTCTTTTGGAGAAAAGGGTGGTATTCATAGATTTTCATATCTTTTGTCTATGGCTCATGTGGAAAACCGTCCCAATTTCTAAAAATGGCAAGGGCATAGAAGAGGTATGAGGACATATAAAAACTCGATGCTTCTACCGACTACGACAACTCTTCATGAAGCTCTCCTACTATCACCTCCACCCAATCAACATATTAACCTTCTTACAGAATAGATTGAATGAATATGTACATATAATCTACCCAAAGGATGTCATTTGGTTTACCCTTCACTTTGCTCAGCATTACAACTATATCACAAACCTCTCTGATTAAATTATCCTTCTTCAAGGGCTTAGGTAACCTAGAACCACCTCTTTTAGGATTTGACAACCAGTCTCTTGCAATGTTGTTGTAATCTGTCCTGTTTTAGTCAAATTATTTATGAGCCTTTTCAAAGCTCTAGTCAACATAGGTTTCTTCTAGAGGAAACCTTAGAGATGCCATTATCGTTTTCCTATTAACTAATATTAGTGCTTCACATGAGGAGGTACAAATGCACCTATTTGTCCTACCATATCTATTTCAGCATTCTATCACTAATTATCGGCATGGAGTCACTTCAGGAAAGCCGGTTGCTTCCAACAGTCCACTTTCTATGATTTTGGCAGCCATGGTTCCAACCTTTTCATTCTTTAACCTATGAACAATTTTCCCTACATCTTCATCCACTAGGATTGTATCTCGCATTTTAGGAAGGAAAATACTTATAGGAGAAAACTTATTTTATTTTACAAATTTGACCTTCGACATCGCCATGCTAGAAGTGTACATGGTCACACTTGACAAATAAAATAGACAAATTTCAAACTAGAAACAAATTATTAGGGAGATTTCTAAAAACTCACCATTACTTTATTCTTGCCTTCGTGCAATTACCTTCACTACACCTTGCCTCTGGTTATGCTACCAACAATTTTTTGTAAAAGAAATGACAAGAAAGGAGAGAATTTAACGCATACGCTTGAGTTTCCTTTTTCGGTAATCATGAAAGCCTGTCACGAATTAATTATCCACATCATTATTTTCTAAGCATGTCCAATCACATTTACTTCATCTTAGCTTAATACATACTTTTTTCTGAGCTGGCACTATTTTTAATGTCTTTTCAACCTCCTCTTGCAGAAATGACGAGATTTGACATGAACCACATATATTTGGTTGTTATTGCATTTTGAATTTTGAACCTTGAACTATTTGAGATGAAGTTCAAGATTCATTAAAGTTCAAAATGATTTAAACACATGACACACCATAGCTGGGACAAGACCTATGCACGACACACAAAGTATTTTAAATTATGAACTAAAAAGGAAAATTTCAAAGTTTAAAATAGCGAAAGCTGATGACGCTAAAGAAAATGGAGACGTAAAGCATGATACTGCATGGAAGCAAGTACAAACCAAAAATTGAACTTTGAACCACCAAAATGATGGTTCAAGATTCAATATTACAAAGACAACAACACACTTGGTTCATGAAAAAATTTCTCTTCCCAAAGGAAAACCAAACACATAGTGACATCAGGGAATCGCAACTTAAACTTTTATCCTTGAACCGTTAGGTTCGAGATTCAAGGTTCATCCAACACTTGACAAAATGCATGCCATGATACAAGGAAAATTTTCTTTGACAGGGAACACACAACTATAATTAAACTAATAAAATTTGTGTGTAATAAAAGAGAATTTTATAATGAATAATAATAACATCAAATTATGCTTTAAATATAAAATTAATAAATGAATACCCCATTAAATAATAATTTGAATAAGTGATAAAAATAAATAAATAATATCATATCTAAGGTCAAGAATATATCCAAGGGTCATTGAAATTAGGATTGATTCCTATTAGCAAATTAAATTATCGTATGAGAGAAGTAAGTGATTAAGTATCATTCAAATGAATGACCAGAAGATGTTATCCCACATTGGAAGTATAGACCCGATATGATGGCGATACATAAGGTGGTGATATCAGCTAACCTGTGAACAAATGATACTCCCAAGAACCTTGTCATGGTTCAATAGAAACTTATGAATGTGCAAATGAATCTATAGATCAATAGCAACTTGCTATGGTTATATATTATTTGAATGAATCACCAGAAGACGTTGGACCATGTTGGAAGTATAGAACTGATATGATGGAGATACAACAGGTGGTGATATCAGCTAAGATATGAACAAATGATACTCCCAAGAACCTTTCTATAGTTCACTAGCAACTTATGAATGTGCAAGTAATAATTTTTATTTTTTTGATTTGTATATGTAGGTATGATAAGACACTGTGTTGTCCATTCCACCTCATCATGTCTAATCAGCTACACCATCTTCTTAATGGATACAACTCTAGGACCTCCAACTAAAATTGAATATGAGTATGTTGTGAAGAGAAATATATGAAGTGTCTTACTTCTACACCACTATTTTTATTGCATTGATATTGAATTAGCATGATAAGACACAAATTATAATGTACTTGGCCTATATATTCTAACAATTCAATAGAAATCTACATCATCGCTTGTGATTATAGCTAATCTACTCCAACTATTAAACATAAATAACCTATTAGATGATATATTAAAGGTTATTAAAGTATTCATCCTACTTGGATATAATTCATAACCTAGCAACAAATTGTTTAGACGAGATTCAAGTAGGGAAGAGAAACTAATTTAACAAACATATCTAGAAGAAAAATATTAGATAAATGATATTTATGCTTAGGTCAAATAAAATAATTACACACAGTTTTTAATCATAAAGGGAATTTTAGTCACCATTTTGTGTTGAGCTAAGGACTACCACAAAACTACACTAATACAATTATTGACCAATATACATTCATATAATGATATTAGTTTAATAGTATTTTTTTCCCCTTCAAATTTTACTGCTTAAAATAGTGTGGTTTTCCATGATTGAAAATTATATTCATATATTATTGATTCCCACTACATTTATAGTTATTTTTAGATAACTAGGATATAGATAATTTGATTATTTCTTAGATTTTTCCTATAAAATTATTTTTAATCTCTAGACTTCATCACGCTTTCATCTAAATTACTACTTTTTCATTAACCAAAACTAACCCGATCTAAATCTAACATTAGTCAATTTCTTAATAGTGACCATCCCGTCAATGCTCCTTGATATGAATCTAGTTACTCTCGCTTCTTATCCCTAACCAAGATCTCATGAAACTTACTTGACTCTCATCAACTTAACATTACATGAGTTTTTAAAGTATGATTTCAATCATAGCCTTGATATGTCTATTGTTAGAGTTGTTACAATGTCTACAATATTTTACTATAATTTTTGTTTGATGTTTCTAAATTGAATTATTCTAAAGATTTCTATAGGTTTGAGCTCAGCTAATAATGCATTTGTAGAGTGTAACAAATGTGCGTTTTAATTCATGCATTATTTATGCCATATTTTTTTATAAGATGTATTTTCCAAGGGTTATGTGGTATCTCCATATACGTAGCTACTCCAAAAGAATATTCAAATCGGTTTTGTGGTAGCAATAAAGTTGAACACAACAATAAATAAAGGAAATTGTGTGGAGCATACAAAGGACAATTGGCTGGTGCCTGAGCTATATAACCTATTATTCATTCCTCATAGAATGCATTAATTTCCTTTAAATAGAATATGAATGCATCTGAAGGGTCTCACATGGTGAAGCGTATAATAATAATACACGTGTTTCTACTCTTTTCATTGCTACCTGGTAATAATGATATTCGTCTCTCTCTTTCCTTAGCTCGAGTAAATGATGTGAGCTTCAACATCTGGATTGTAGATAGAGTGGCCAAATCGATAGGCCCTTGAGTAATTTCACTATCATTCAACTCTAGATTGGCATTCTCTAAAAATTCCTTCACTACCCGTGTAGGGTCTCTTGCCTCAACCTTTACCTCAGGTAGCTTTACCTCAGTCATCATCTCTTCCTTCTCTTCACCTTTCATATCTCCTACAACTTCTCCTACTAGAGCATCAAAAACATTAACCTTAGAAACATTGATTTTAATAGGCATACTGGCTTCAAATGGCTCAACATCATGATGTAGGAGCTTTAGAGGGTCATAAATTTTGACACTTCTTCACGCATCTGCCTGTAAAATTTCAGCCAAAACCTACATCTGAGTCAAAAATTATGACCCTCTGAAGCTCCTGCATCACATCACAAACTAAAGTGTCATCAACTAGAGCTTCTTCTCTGACTACATCAAATTAATTTTTTTCCAAGATTTTATTCAAAATTTTCTCTATCTCCTTCACAACTTCATTTTTCTGACCAATCATTAGCATATTTATCCTTGATTTTCTCCTGAAATAAGTTTTAGCCTTCTTGACTATCAGATTCATTTCCTCCACTGCTATAATTGGACATAAACAAATTAAAACTTGTTGTTTCACCATCTCATCCTTTCTTTTTCATTCACTCTCCTCATTTCCATAAGATCATATAGACCTTTTGGAATCTCGGACATGATCTCCATAAGATCCCTTTTGAATGTATTCAATTATTTTTGTGGCTTCCTCAAATACTCTTTTTCGGCCATTATCATCAAACTTATCATAAAATTTTAGAAGAGCTGTCACATTACCATGCACTATAATTGCTTCCTCAACATCACTAACTGACATATCAACCTTATCAGAATCAATTTTCATTTTCTTACTTACCTTCTCATCTTAAGATGGATTTTTCTTGGAGACCCTTGACGCTTTGGTGCCCTTAAAGTTCATATCTTTTATAGATTCATCTGATTCTATAGCCTCATCATCGTTTGTCTCATTTAGGTACAAACTACTGTCAGAGGGTTGTAAAAAATTCTTGAAAAACTACTCCTAGGCCAAAGGCCTTAATTTAATTCGTAGAGGAATCTCCAACACCAAATTCAAGCACAGACCCATTTCCTCCATCAATCTCAATCTTCTTCACCTATTTATTTATCATTTCCTTCAAGTGACCTCTTCCACATTCACTTTTTATTAATCTTTATCATTATTCTTCACATTGTTCCTGTCTGCCAAACCCTTCTTGTCCACATTCTTGCTTCTGTAAAATCTTGCAATGTGACTGGATTTCTTGCAATTGTAGCATACAACATTTGATTGTCCATACCTATAATTTACTTGATTTCCTTTTAATCTACACTGATTAGAAATGTGTCCAATTCTATTTCATTTGAAACATCTAACATTCCCTCTATTGGAAGATTTGTTTAGCACACTCATGCATCCACTTGATTTATGACTGCATTTATTGCATTTGAAACACTAACCTAAAAAAGATGAGCCATTCATTCTATTTATGTATTGAACAAGTTTATCACTAAATTTATTACACACAAATTATTTACCATTGAAAGATGAATACCTTTGATCATTATGTTGTCTTATCGGAGTCCGTTTGGGTTTTTATTTCTAATTGTCTAACTCAAGATTGCATTGACCAGATCTAGAGCTTTCACCTTTCTCAAATCCAATACCTTGTGTGTTACATTTCATCCTCTGGTTTTCAAGTATTGCATCAAGCTTAGCTAAGATAGTCATGAACTTCTTGTACTCATTTGCAGCAACAAATTCATTCCTAAGAATGTCAATCTATTCTTCAAGTACTTCCTCATTATGTTTGGATTCTTGTAGGCCAAGATGTAGTTAGTGAATCTCACAATTAAGTCTGTTGAATTTATCAGATTTTTCCTTCAAGGATTGATCAATTTTCTCTTCATTATTCTTTCTTTCCTCAATTTCCTTAGTTAGCTTGATCACCACAGATTACAGCTCATGTTTCAGGACTGCATTATCATTTTCAAGATTCTCACATTTTTTTTTTCTCCTTCAAGGCTTGACTCAGATGACCATCATCTATGCTATCTTTCTTCCTTGGCTTCTCACAAATTTCCTTCTTGTTTTCCATGGATTTGTTCAACTGCCCTTTCAATGTCTAAATGAAATTTTTAGCTTCCTTAAGATTCTCCTGCAATTCCAAGACTTCAGCATTAGATTGATCAAGATCTTCAAGTGAAAGAAGGATTTGTTATTGAATACCATCTTAATCCATTAAATCACCTATCTAGATCTTCCTCAATATTCTAAGCTTCGTCTGAGAAACTAGGTTATGATACCAATTGTTGGAATTAAGGAGCACTGAGAAGGGGGTAAATCAGTGTTCTATACTTCTTAACTTTATTAATCTGATTCTTTAACCACTTAACACATATGAAGAAAATAAAGATGCTAAGGCATAATATAAACATCCACAACACCATAACACCAATATTTTTTGCGTGGAAACCCAGTCAAGGGAAAAACCACATTGGAGATAAACCCAAAAGATGAAAATACTTTGTAGAAGTATTACAAAATGGAATGCACATGCATTCAGACACACTTCCTAGATATCACTAGTCAGAATGAAAGAGGTTCAGTTTCTATAAGATAAATACAATGTCACAAATATTTTGAACTAAGAAATATCTATGAATGCAAAAATATAGTTCTAGTTAAGTATAATATATTGACTTCATACACTTCATTTATATTCTCTTATTCAGACCTCAAATCATTATCTTGTGTGCGTGAAACTATGCACAATCAATATATTCTCCTTCCACACATAATCATCCATGCCAAAATGACCAAACATATTGATCATATAAATCCACAACAAGAAATTATGTCACTTACATGTTGACTTCAAGAACACTTAACATAATAACGAAACATGTACAATTAGTCAGCTAGATTTTAATGCAAACACCAATGTAAACCAAAACAATCTATCACATGTTATCCCACATGTTGGCTAATCATCCTCGACCACAAAAATATTCACCAAAATCACTATATTAGATCCACATAAGGATGAACTGCACCAAACTATTGTTCTTCATTTATAACTCAAAATGGATATACATAACCTTCTAACTTGCACACCCAATATAATCAGAGCACCAAACTATGAAATAAGGTAGATCAAGCTCATCCATGAATCTTTCCTGAGATCTGTGACACAAAATATGAAACTAAGAGTACATTTCAGACTAAATAATGAATACTGCAATATGCTCTGTTCACTGCTAGACTTAGAATAAATTTGCAATCTACCTTCTAGTTTGATCGAATATTGTCATGTGGATGGGTGCACTGAGATGAGTTTCTATCAATGAGAACATCTAATCACTTGATAAGTGTCTCTTTCTAACATCATCTTTCTCATGAGAAGAGTGGGAATATTTTTTTTGAACAATATAAGCAAGGCCATTAGTAGGCATGTTTGTCTCATCAAGATTCCTAGGAAACATAGAGGACTCCAGATGAAACTAACCCACAAATCTAGGACTGCTCCTAACTGAAATACTATAGGTAGGACTCAATGTAATAACACTCATGCATAAGAGGATGGAAGATAGATACATCTAATGTAAATATGAAGTTTGAAAGAGATGTGGAAATATTCATCAACTAAGAAAAATTGCACATTTAATGAAAAGCACATGAAGAGCTAATGCATAAAGAGGATCTAACACCAAAAATCAGAATGGAAATGTCATGCATCAGGTTAACTAAAAATGTACATAAAGAAAGGGAAGCAATGTGAAGGGTTTGATAAATCCTTTTCCAAAATGCACACTGAGAAGGAAGATGTCGCAATAAGCTCAAGTAGGGCCCAAGCATTGAATGAGACAATGAGCCTTCACTAAAAATATGTAAATTGAAAATGGAAAGAGGAAAGATGCATTGTACTATTGGAAAGAGACACTATACTGAATAACTTGGATGTTTTCATTGATGGAAACCATACATGTCTCTTATGATCGGCTATCAATTTTTGGTTATACCAAAGGCAAGAGTGCATAATTGGTTAAGTATGGAAGAATAAGAACAATATACTGGGATAGGTAAAAGGATCGATATGGACATATACAAGAAATTTATGGAATGCAAAGTTAGAGGAAGGTTCTACATGGTAAATGCTATTTTATCCTAGGATCTCACTTGTTTATGTTTTAAATTGTGTATGTTATGCTGATCTGAGTATCGGGTTGACAATGAAGAAAGAAGAAAAGTGATAGGGAGATGTTGGATCAATCAATGATCCTAATAGATTAATGAGATGATCATTTTTATAGTAGGTAATTATTGAGACAACATATGTATTGATATCCATGCTTGTGTTTGAGGTTAGGAACATGTTTTGATAATAGATCAGGCTGACACTCTACATGTTATCTATTTTTTTCTTGAGGCCAAAAATGTAAGCTAATATCTTTGATATTGGATATATATAAGATCAAATTTTTGTGGAGATATGATATATCAATCATTAGATGTGTGAAAGAGATGTTGTATGTGAATATTAAATCAGTGATTACAGTATCAAGAGTCAAATAAGCAATTTTATTTTGTACTTACATGGAACTGTATAGACATTGTTGATGTCATTTATTAGTTCACCTTTTGTAGATGAATTATCTTTTATGGAAGTGTGCCTCCAAATATTGTATACATGTGTTTTGTAAATTGAGCAGTGAGCTCTAGGTTGTAAGCCTGAATGCATGTGAACTCCCTTTTTGTACTTACACCCCTAACACGGTAACTTATTTATGTAGAAGTAATACTTGTGGGTTCCATCCCCACCATGGTTTTTCCCTTAACCAAGTTTCTATGATAAAAGTCATGGTGTTATGGTATTGTAGATTATTTTCTTTTGTTTCATTTTTTCATTACTTATTGCTTTAATTTTATGGTTATGCATTCAATTTAAAAGGTTAATAAAAGATAGAACACGGATTCACCCCCCCCCAACCTCTCATTGTTCCTCAATCCTAAAAATTCATATCAGAGCTTTGGTCCTTGGGAGAATTCTAACCACTTAATGAAGGTCCTAATAGTATATCTAGCAGTGCTCAGAAGCAGCTCTTGTTTGCGCTTGATGATATTGATAATTCCAATACTTATAACTCAGAGTTGGAAAAGAAGCTTAAGGATGCTGAAAGTTTCATTGAGAACTTGAGGAACAATTGAACAAATCCAAAGGTAAGAGAGAAAACCTTGTTGATCAGTTACAACATTAAGATGTCTCAAAGGCATTTACAGACAAATCCGATGAATGTGAACAGATCACAAAAGATAGAGATAATATGAAACATGAATTAGAAGTTGTGGTAATGAACATGACTAAGGAGATTGAAACAAAGAAAAATATTGAACAAGCCTTGAAGGACAAGACAAAAGAATGTTACAGACTGAATGGTGAATTTGGACAGTTAAAGATTAATCTTGAGGAATCTAGACATAATGAGAAGGAGCTTGAAAGAGTCAATCAATTTCTTAGGAGTGAACTTGTAGTAGCTAATGAATTCAAAGAAAAAAATCAAATCTAGTTCAATGAAGCTTGATGCACAACTTGAGAGTCAAAGACCTAGAGGAAATTCTCAAGGACTTGGATTTGAGAAAGGAGAAAGTTTTGGATCATGAGAGAAAATAAATTCATTGGAGAATGGGCATAGAGAGAAATAATTAAGTAGACCTAATGCTACACCATTTTCTAGCTATTGATTGGCTTGCTACAAGTATGGACACAAATCAAACGAATGCAAATCAAAAGTGAATAATTTTGTGAACTAGAGGAACATAACCTATTAAAAATGCAATAACTTTGGAAATATTTTGAAGAAGTACATATTAAGGACAAATTAAATAAGCACAAGGTACGAAAATGTGACATACATTAAAATTGAAAAACTACTAGTCATATTGCTCAAAATTGCAGATACAATAATGCAAGAGGATTGATAGATAAGAACAATGTGCAAAATGAAAAAAGAGAAGAAAATAATCAATGTTGATGACGTCAGGAAGGAAATGAGAAATGCATGGGTCAGAAAAGAGTAGATAGATGCTACTGGAAAGTAAAAGCACAAAGTTGTGTCACGTTTCAAGCTAACTTATAAACACAACTGAATTTGAGTATTTCTAACTAAAAATTAATTTTTGTTAAACATATGGTCTAGCTAGATTCATTCTAGATAAGTTAGATAAGTGATTCAACTTTTCCAAGTGGAAATGTATATTAAATGCACGTTTTATACCAATTTGAGTCCAATTACCAAATAAATAAAATTATTTTAGAAAAATGATCTTTTAATAACTCTTCTTTTTAATGATATTTTAAAAAATATAAAAATAACCTTTTGTAGATCTCAGAGTCAAGATTATTGTAATATAAATTTTATAGTAGTTTGATTAGATCTACTATATTATAATTTCAAAATACAAGAAGTAGGTATTTTAACATTCAAGAAGATCTTGCTTCAAATAAATAAATTAAATAGTAAATCATATCAAATAAATATAAAATTTATATTTAACACTAGAGGAGAGAGTCCTCTTCAAGAATATGTAATTTTTTTTTTGAATGGTGTAGATTTGATAGGGGAAATTTGGCAGTAGATGAAAACTATCGATTTCAGATAAGTTCAACTTTGAGCAATTATAACGGAGAAATTATACGTTGAAAACCAATCTTTCTTATTTTTTTCACTAGCTATACATTTCATCTATAACATATTTTGAAATAAGAGGAAAAATAAATTATTTTCATATACTTGTTTGTTGGGAACTAGACCCCAGATTTTCAACATTTTTTGGCAATTAAAAAATGAAATTCAAAAATTAAAAAGCTATTTCAATCCGTGTTCATAAAAAATTTAAAAAATTATAGGCATAAACTTCATCTAGTTTTACACATTTCATCAGTTTACATCATCTACAAATTATAAATATAAATGCCACTTTTATGTTGTTAAAGTTGAGAAGTTTGCATGTTGTTGACCTTTTTCTTTATAATAGTGTGACACGGGTTTGTACTTTTACCCTGGACAGATTGCACTAGATTCTAGTGTGAATACTTCATCGGAGAACTAATCAGGTCAAAGTGCCTAGGAGGAATACTTATAGAAAACCCTACCTTACACCTGAATCTAAAAGATTGGAAGATGAGATATAGGAATTAGATAAAAAAAAAAATTGGATTAGAATCATGTTAGAACAAAGCTTGATCAATTATGATTGGATATGGAGGATAGAAGAAAGGATGTTGATTACTGGATATTTGTAGCTTTTTGATGTCAGGGTTTGACACATTTATTGAATATACATTTTAGGTATGTGAAGGATTTTTTAGGGTATTCTATGACATCATTTGTCACTGTGCTATCTTGAGAGAAATCTTGCAGATATACTGAGAGTGATTTGAATAGATATTGAAGTAGTTTTAGAGATCTAACTTGCAAACCTTTTTAGTCATCGTAAAAAAGGTATTTATCTCTCTGCAACTTAATAAATTTGATCGATAAACATGAAAACACCTATGGTAATTTATCTTAAGGAAAAAACTAGATTTTAATTCAAGAAACACCCGCATGAATTTATGGAAGATGATTCTGCTGGAGCCTTTTCTCATGTACCCTATGGAGTTTTTCATGTAGAGGACATTAGTGTTGGAAATATACCTTTGTGTAAATAGTTGTCTGTATGTTTTTCATTGATGACAACATATAGTATACAGTGTATACTGTATTCACTTTTTAGTATGGATATGTTGGAGCCTCACGTGATTGGTTTTATGTTGGAGACATAGTTATTATATGATGTTCATACACATAGATTCATAAGTTCATTTAAAGTTGAGTTATGTTGATTTGTTTACCAACAACAGTTTCAGAAGATTATTTTCAAGAGCCGATAGTAATTTTATTGATTCTTCAGTTGCACCTATCTTTGGGATATGCATGTTCAGATTCATGTTTAGTTATGAGTCAAAGATGATTAACCAAAGGAACTAAATGTGTTTCATCAGAAGTGTGACATTTCAGTAATTTTGGTGAAGCCGACTATGTGAAGCAATGCATCTATTCATTTTGAGTTTCATGGTTCTAATTATGTTGCGTGCTTAGTTTAGCTGACAATAAAGTTATTGGAGAGTTTCCTACAGTCGACATGATCATATCTTTTGAGGAAGATACATATAGAAATTCATTTATGTTTGAGAAGTGTGGAAAAGAGAAGAGAAGAATGCCAGTTGTATTAAGACAGTAATTCATCAGTTGAAGTTCTATGTGAAGAAACAGAGAGTGTATACAAGTCACTGGAACTGATCAAGACAGTAGGTCTACTCAAACAGTTCATTATCATATATTGTGTATATCTATTTTACAAAATTTTGCAGCCTTCATCATTTTAGCAGTGTGCTCTTGGATAGTCTGTCTTCACTCCTAACAAGGATTTTTGTAAAAGCCTCCTAACAGGGTCCGACCCTTAACCACATCATAGTACTTATTACATTGTAAAGATCATCTCCTAACAGGGTTGTAAGATCTTCTAACAGGGATCATTATACTCTAGTGCAGTTCTTTGTGGGTGTTAATTCCCACTGGGGTTTTTACCTATTTTGGTTTCCTTGTAACCAAAATTGTGGTGTTCTATTCTATGTTATCTTGTTATATTTGTGTTTAATGTTATTATGTACTTAATTAGAGAAAAGAATCAAAACTAGTAGATAACGCATTCATCCCCCCCCCCTCTCAGTTATCTCTTTGGACTATTCCTAACAATTGGTATCAGATCCAATCTCCTTGGAGAGAAATCCTAATAGCTTAGGGTAGATCAAATGGCGTACTTCAGAAAAGAGAGTCCTAAGTTTGATGGAGAAAACTATCTTGACTAGAAAAAAAATGATAACACATCTACAGTGTGTTGGTTTTGAGATCTATGAGGTTTCTATTCATGCAATTGATGTTCCTACTTTAAAATATCTTGCAAAAGAATATTCTACTATTAAACAAAAGGAAGCATTCACCCAGAATGCAATTGCCAAAGAAGCTTTAATTAGTGCCTTATCTAACAGTGAATTTTCTGAGATTAAGAAGGAAGATAAAGCATATTCAATATGGAAATAACTAGAAGACATGTTTGAAGGAGACATCCAAGCCAATAATGTGCGTAGAAAGACATGGAAGAAAAGATACAACAATTTAGAAATGCTACCTGAAGAAAACATAAAAGCTTACAATCAGAGGATTAATGAAGCAGTTTCAAGAATCAGAAACAATGGTGAAGAAATTTCAGAGGAAGACATATTGGACAAACTGACGACTACATTGACAGCATATTATGAGAGCAAGATAAACATCTTAGATGAAACCATGCAATTTTCAAAAGACTTGAAAAGAGAAAACTTGATCAGCAAAATTTCAGCATTTGAGATATCAAGATTGAAGACATAACCTAAAATTGAAACAAATTTCAAAGCCTCAGTCCATGGTAAGAAATCCTTGAGCATCTCTAGTAATATTGAGAAAGAAGAAGTTGATATAGAACTAGAAGAAATCATTTCTATGATCACTAAGAAATAAACGAAAGGAAAAGGAAAATATGAAGGACAGCTACCATTCAAATGTTTTTCATGCAAGAAAGTTGGTCATTTTTCTTCCAAGTGTCCTACAAGAGTCAAGAAGTTCAAATCAGATTACAAGCCCAAATATACCAAGAAATGCTACTATGTTGAAGATGGTGTGACTAATGATGATTCAGGAGAGGATGAAATTGGATTCATTGCAATCAAAGATATTGAAAAAATGGTTGATGAAATGGAAATTGAAGATGAAAAGAAAGCACGAGAATTAGCTTTAGTTTCACACGCAAACATCAGAACTGACTGGATCATTAACAGCGGGTGTTCACATCACTTGATAGGAGACAAAGATAGATTTGTACATCTATATAAGCACAAAGGTGGAATTTTTAGATTTGGAGATAATAGTCCTAAACCTATCATAGGCAGAGAATCTATTACTTTAGATGGAAAGAACAAGACAAACTATGTTCTATATGTTGATGGTTTACATCATAATCTACAGAGTGTTGGACAGTTTCTTGATAAAGGATATCAGTTAGAATTCAAAAACAATAGGTGCGTCATTAAAAACAAAGAAGGAGACATGATAGCATCAGGTTCAAAGACCAAAGGTAATGATTTTCATCTCAACTCCAAAGTAAGTTGTTTTGTTTCAAAAGTGGATGACAGTTGGTTGCGGCACAAAATACTTTGTCGTATCAATTTTGACAACATTGTAAAGATAAGAAATGTAAAGGCAGTAAGAGACCTTCCTAGTATTGAAAGACCAGTTGATACTATGTGTAGGGAATGTGTGATGGGAAAGCATTTGAGGAACTCATTCAGAAGAAAATAGAACTCTATAGAGAACAAATTAGATATAGTGCATACTAACTTATGTGGACCTACTCAAACAATATCATACTATGGTGAAAGGTATTTCATTTTGTTTGTTGATGATTTCTCCAGAATAATGTGGGTTGCATTCTTGAAAGATAAATCTGAAGCTTTTGAGAAGTTCAAAATATTCAAAGCTAAATTTGAAAATGAGTTTGGATTAAAGATAAAATGTCTGAGATCTAATAGAGGAGGAGAATTCACCTCTGACAAGTTTCTTGAGTACTGTGAAGAACATGGGATCAAGAGACAACTCAGTGCACCTAGAACCCCCTCAACAAAATGGAATTTTAGAAAGGAGAAATAGGATCATACTTGACACATCGTGCACTATCATGATTGAAGGAAAATTTGCACACACCTATTGGAGAAGTCAATATAGAAGTCTATACTATCAACATAATTCAACTAAGGCCAGGCGCAGACAAAACACCTTATGAACTTTTTTTTGGTAATGTGCCTACAGTAAAATACTTCAGAATCTTTGGAAGTAAGTGCTACATCAAGAGAGATGATGGTGTTGGTAAGTTTGATGCTAGAAGTGATGAAGGTATTTTTCTTGGTTACTCTACTAAGAGCAAAGCTTAGAGATGTTTTAATTTAAGGTTGAAGAAAATCATTGAAAGTACACATGTGAATATTGATGAGAAGTTCACGATTCAAGAGATATATTATGAATATGCACCTATGATTGAAGATGAACCTAGACCTATCAATGAAGAAACAGTTATTGAAGAAATGTTTGACTATATTGATGTATCATGCAATAAACTTGAACCAAGTGAAGAGGAATCACAGATTACAGATGAGAGTGTCACACCTAAAATTTCAAAATACACATCTAGATACCATTCAAAAGAAGATATCATTGGAGATTAGAGAAACAAAATTTTGACAAGATCTAGAGAAAAAGGTACAACCATTGATGAAGAGGTGTGTTTACTTTCAAAAATTGAACCCTTAAGTGTTGAAGATGTGTGCAATGATTTAGAGTGGAAAAAATAAATACAAGAATAATTAGATCAGATAATTAAGAATGACACATGGGAACTAGTCCCTAGACCTTGTGACAAAAACGTGATTGGAACTAAGTGGATATTTGGAAACAAAATGAATGAAGATGGTATAGTGATAATAAACAAAGCAAGAATGGTATGTAAAGGATATGCGCAAAGAGAAGGAATTGAATACTCTGATACATTTGCCCCTATGATCATACTGGAAGCTATTAAATTTTTTTTAGCTTATGCAACATTCAAGAACTTAAAAGTATATCAGATGGATGTCAAGTCGGCATTTTTGAATGGTGACTTGAAGGAAGAAGTTTACATAGAGCATCCTGAAGGATTTAAACTATCAAACAAACTAGACATGGTATGCAGACTAAAGAAATCCCTCTGTGGACTTAATTAGACCCCAAGAGCATGGTATGAGAGACTTTACAGATACTTGACAACTTAGATTAGATTCAAAAAGGGGGCACCTGATTGCAACTTATTCATAAGAGGGACACCTGAAAGGTAATTACTTGTTGCTATCTTTGTTGATGACATTATTTTTGGAGGTAATGACAAGCTTAGTGCAAAATTTGCCAAAGAGATGCAGAGCGAATATGAAATGAGCATGATTGGACCTATAAAATACTTTTTGGGATTAAATGTAAAACAGACAGACAGAGGTATATTCATAAATCAGTCTAAATATGTGAAGGAGATATTGAAGAAATTCAATATGGAAGATTGCAAGCCAGTAAGCACTCCTATGATAATAGGAAGCAAGCTTTCTAAAAATGATCACTCCACAGTAGTAGAAAAAACACTATACAAGTCTATGATTGGAAAACTCGTATATCTCACTCAATCTAGACCAGATATTTTTAATGTAGTTGGCATTGTTGGGAGATTTGTAGCTGAACCAAAACAAAATCACCAAATGGAAATGAAAAAAATATTTAGATATTTAAAAGGAACTATAAACTATTGTTTATGGTATCCTAATTCTGAAAATGTAGAACTTCATGTATACACAGATGCAGATTGGGCAGGCTGTGTTGATGACAGAAAGAGTACCTCAAGAGGAGCAGTATTTCTTGGAGATAGATTGGTTACTTGGACAAGTAAGAAACAGAGTTGTATTTCTCAGTCAATAGCAAAAGATGAGTATGTAGCAGCGACATTAAATTGTTCCACAATTGTTTGGATCAAGTAGATGAATAAAGACTTTGGAATTCAGATTGATTATCCTATTTTTATTCATTATGACAACACTAGTATAATCAATATGTCAAAGAACCCTGTAATGCATGCAAAGAAAAAACACATAGAAATAAAATATCATTTTCTAACAGAAAAATTTGCAAATAAAGAGGTCAAGTTGGATTATGTGAGCACCAAAGAACAATTGGCAGACATATTTACGATGCCTATATCAAAAGATACTTTTGAGTATCTCAGGAAGAAGCTGGGAGTAATTCCCTTTCCTGAGTCTGATTAGAATTTTCAGCAGGTGCATCAGTCCTTGGTGACTGATGATTGGTTGACTATTCTACTTCTGGAGTAGTGCCTATGCTTATTTGTATTTGGCATCCTTTGCCATTGATGTCAAAGGGGAGTATATAGTAAGGGGGACAATATACTCTGGGGGAGTATACAGTCATGAAAATAAAAACACTTTTGGATTGATGGCATTTTTCATATCATATCTTTCCATCAATGTAAAAGGGAGAGATTGTTGGAGATTTGCCTTTGTGCAAATAGTTGTCTGTATGTTTGTCATTGATGACAACATATAGTATACATTGTATACTATATTCACTTTTCAGTATGGATATGTTGGAGCCTCACATGGTTGGTTTTATGTTGGAGACATAGTTATTATACCATGTTCATACACGTAGATTTAGAAGTTTAGTTAAAGGTGAGTTATGTTGATCTATTTACCAGCCACTATTTCAGAAGATTATTTTCAAGAGCCGACAGTAATTTTATTGATTCTCATTTGCGCCTATCTTTGGGATATGTCTGTTCAGATTCATGTTTAGTTATGATTCAAATATTATTAACCAAAGGCACTAAACGTGTTTCATCTGAAGTGTGACATTTGAGTAATTTTGGTGAAGCCAACTATGTGAAGCTATGCGTCTATTCATTTTGAGTTATGTGGTTCTAATTATGTTGCGTGCTTAGTTTAGCCAACAAGAAAGTTATTGGAGAGTTTCCTACAGCCAACGAGATCATATATGTTGAGGAAGATACATATAGAAGTTCATTTATGTTTGAAAAGTGTGGAAAAGAGAAGAGAAGAATGCGAATTGTATTGAGACAGTAATTCATCAGTTCAAGATCTATGTGAAGAAGCAGAGAGTGTATACAAGTCACTAGAACTGATCAAGACAGTAGGTCTAATCAAACATTTTATTATCAGATATAGTGTATATATGTTTTATAGAAGGTTGCATCCTTCATCATTTTAGCAGTGTTCTCTTGGACTGTATGTCCTCACCCCTAACAAGGTTATTTGTAAAAGAATCCTAACAAGGTTTGACCCTTAACTAGGTCACTATACTTATTGCATTGTAAAGATCAAATCCTAACAGGGCTGTAAGATCTTCTAACATGGATCATTATACTCTAGTGCAGTTCTTTGTGGGTGCTAATTCCCACTAGGGTTTTAACCTATTTTGGTTTCCCCGTAACCAAAATTGTGGTGTTCTATTCTGTGTTATCTTGTTGTATTTGTGTTTAATGTTATTCTATACTTAATTGGAGAAAAGAATCAAAACTAGTAGATAAATGATTCACCCCCCCCCTTTCAGTTATCTCTTGGGACTATTCCTAACAATTAGGACATATATCCACTGTAATATTGAAGAACTAGGAGACTACTAAATTATCAAGTCATATAAATCTTTGTGTGAGGATGGTAAACTAAAAGAGGAATTAAAAAGTGTAGAGAATATGAAGCTATATAAGAATGTGAAAATTCACACTTTTGATGAACTGGAATAGATTTGAATTGTTCTCACTAGAATACACAGTCAATTTATCTAGCTAGACAGACTATATAAGATCTATAAGGATGTACTAGAAGAAGTAACTAGTTCCAATGCTAATGGAGAAGTCCCTACTTTGAAAACCATAAAGAATAACTTAGTTACAAACCTAATTGATTCTCAGTGGGATAAGAGGGCTATGACACTCAACAACATTAGGTAGCCCAATGTAAAGTTTGCATCAATGGTTCTAGGGTACAAATTATGTTATTTAAGCAGAGAAGACTCCATCTCTAGAACCATAATTCACACTTCAAATCAAATGATTAAGGAGAATGTATAATATGATGTATGTGAGATACTGAGATTATAGCTTATGAAGAACTTTGCAAAGATAAAGAAGGGTAGGAAACAAATATTTAAGTATGGATCACTGATTTTGCACATATTTTTCTACTTCATGAATTACTTTCTAGGGATTGGTATATTACATGGAAGAAAGACATACATGTACCAGCACCAATTTGTGATAGATAAACTATGGGGATATTTCAAAACCTTTTAGAAGGAAATGAATAATAGATTAGAAATTCCTAGGGAGATTGTGGATAAGTATGAGGATACAATTTGTTTCATGGTTGAAATTGATGATTGTCTTATAGAGGAAGCTGACCCAAGAACTTATTGGATCATTCCTATGGGTTATTAAGTTGACCCTGATATACTTGAGATACATGTGAAGGACATACTAATTAAACCTATTAATACAAATGAAAAGAGGTTTGGTACATACAAAAAGAAGATCATAGAAGTACATATTGAACTAAACATGCATGGCATGAAGATGAAAGTGAGAATAGAAGTTGAGACTATCGGTGAAATAATGGGTTTCACAAAGGAAAGAATAGCTGAAGGAAGAAAGAAATATGAAGAGGAGGAGAAGAAGAAATATGAAGAACCTATCAGTATAGAGCATAATGCAGCTCCAACTTATATACCTTTTTCTCAGATCTACTAGAAGTTTAGTTAAGGCATCAGTTAGCCCATCAAAATAGGTAATTGTAGTAAAAATAGGGGTTAGGACACCTGCACCAAGGGCTACCAATCCTAAATTAGTCTAACTGAAAGAGATTCCTAGATCGAAAAGAAAAAGAATAAAATTTAAAGGAAAAAAACCTCATAAGAAAGAAAAGGGTGATTATTCAAATGAGTCTACAAATGCAGATGATTCAAAGAATAAATTAAAGACCAAAGGAGATACAGCAACAAAAGTGGTGATTGGAAAAATTTCTAAGTTACAATTGGTAAGCCTCAGTTTACTGTAGATTATGTGTTGAAGAAGTTGGTTGAATATGAAATATTACTTTAGTTAAATAAGTACTATCATAGATATGATAAACAAGAGCAGAAGAAACTAGAGGAATGAACCATTCAATATTTAAACAAATTCAACGGGTCTCTTGTTGAGATCAAAGGGGAAATTATTGATGATCTATTTTCAAAACTTGAAACAAGGAGATTGATTGCACTAGAAGAAGATCAGAGAATCAGAGAATTAGTCATAACTAGACTATGTCCTGTTATAACAAAAAATACATTAAAAATTACTTATTGAAGAAGCTAAGAAGTAATTATTGAATAAAAAAGGAAATTAATCTGATCATGAGTAGTAAAAATGATGAATTTGTAGAAGAGACTGAAGAAGCAGTGAAAAAAATACTATTGATGAACTAATATGACAGGACACCACAAAAGCACAAGATGATGAAACTTGAATCTACTGTTCTTAGGCCATGGATTTAGAACAAGATGCCTTTATTTTAGGAGTACCTATTTAACTCTCTACTAAGAATGATGAGGAAGACATACCTGGTGTAATGAATTACAAATCAACTATGATAGAAGATGATTATAGAAGATGATTATGAGACCTTGAACAATGAAGTGGTAAATGATGATATAGATGATAGGGTAGAAGAAATAAATGAGGAATCAATCAAAGATAAGACAATGCATGATGAAAATCAAAAGGAAGATGTGATAAGAGGAAATCTTGTTCCTATGGAAGATCATCCAGTTGAATTAAAACTTGATAAATTTTAGTAGGCAAGAGACACTTCAGAGGCTGTAAGGACTGCCATTATTAGTACACAATAATTACAATTCAATTTATTCATCAAAATACACATAATCAAATACTAAAATTAGATAAATTACAATAGTTGATAATAATTACATAATAATAATACTAAACATAAGGAAACATTTACCTCACATGAAAGAAGACGTGCAATACATAATGATCAAAAATGAAGATTATTGGTGCAGGAGCACCTAGGCTGACTACTAGTTTCTATTTTGGTTGTGGCTTGTACTGACCCTAGCCAAGCCAGGTGTATTTTCTTGGACCTTAGAAGGTCTTGTGAGTTTGTAACTAGGTGGATTTGACTAGGATCAATCTACTCTAGTTTTTTTCTCTTTGATAGTGTTTAGTGCTTAGTAAGCCTAAAAGTGGGAATTTGGGTCTAAAAGACTTTAAGGATTAGGAAAGATTGGAATTGAGCCTAAAATGGCCTCTATGATTTTTATACATCATTTGGTATAGGTTAGAGGTCATTAAACTATGTTTTAGGCAAAAATGTAAAAGTTGTCAAAATGTTGTCATGACAACATTTGCAACTTTGCAAAGTTGCATGACAACATTGGAAAGAATTGATTCCCTTCAATGTTTGAGGATGGGTAGTTATTGTAACCACATAAAAACATGGGGAAGGCATAAAATAACATGAGGAGTCCCATTTCTTGAGGTTGGCTGATGTAGAGAATATTTTGAAATTGAAGGAAGTTGCTTTGTTTACTATTTTTGTTCACAGTCACCTACTTTTGATAGTTAGTGTTCTTGAATGGATTGAAACACTAAATATTGAGCTGGATTATTGTATTTAGGCTAGTTATAGTACATTTTTTGTGTTTTAATTTTCTAGCTGTTCATTAGAGTAGCTTTGTAAATTCATTTCTTAAATAGCAGTTTACTAGTGTTGACATAATAGTTTTATTTAAAATGGCTCCCCATAGATCTCTAGTGTGTATTTCATCATGGCCTTGAGGAATATGGTAGGTGAGACCTTTTATAGTGTACATATGGAGGGAGGAGCTCAAAGAATAATTTTAACTAATTTTAATGGAAAGCCATAGGCAAGTCCAGTGTATTTGGTTAGGTGTTTGCCAGTGATCTAATGGTGTTTGAGTGCAAGGGTATGATTTGAAGAATGAAAAAAAGAATGGTTTTGTAATATTTGAGCTTATACAGACACCTCCTAAGAAGCTTAGGCCTTTCCCAATCCATTTGGGTACATTTCCAAGTAGAAGTCACCAAACTGAATTAAAATAGCCCAATTAGCCCTTTTTGCCCTTAATTCTAGGAATCCACTGTACAGAGACCTTGGAACCCTAAGACCTAAAAAATATCTCATGTATTGAAAAAGGGTATCTAAATATCAAATTTTTTGGGGGGTTGTTTGGGATTATTTTGAATCAAGTGGGAAAAACTAGTCAGTTAGGGCTAGAAGGAGTATTAGGCCTAAAAGACTAAATTCACCAAGAGTCTTGAGATTGTTTGGGAAAGCCTTAATACCCTATTCTAATGGGATCAATTAAAGGTAAATAATTTTTATAAAGATGAATTATAACCCATGAAAACACTTTTTAAGGAGTGGAGTTAAGAAAGAGCTTGGAGTCTTCCAAGAAAGAGCAAAGGAGTGAAGTGAAATTTGATGATAGTCACCCCCTAGTGAAGCACAATGGTTACCAACTCTTAGAGTGATATTCAATAGGTCCAAGACTAACTAATTAAGGACTTGGAAGATCCTAGAAGAAATCATAGGGTCTTGAGGAGACTAGAAATATTGGACGTCCTAGTAGGCTTGTGCAAGCACACTTGAGAGTTTCTATCAGATTGGTATCATAGCCATCAAGATTTGGCTTGTGGTGAATGTTTCAACTAGTAGAGTTAGTAGGAGAGTCTAAAATTGTGAAAAATGCAGAAATTGCAAAGAAAGTGGATGAGCAAGAAGAAGAGAATAGGTTTCTCGGAGATAGATTGGCCCAATCAGAGCATAAATTGAATCAAGTGGAAGAGAAGACTAATGAAGTCAAGGATAAAGTTGAAGGCAAGAGTAAAGAGATAGTCATAGATGATGAAGTCTCTAATCTATACCCTATCCTCACCAAAGAAACCTTCTTGAAAATATTGAAAGCATTAAGTGGAAAGGCATTGGAAGGAAACCCAATCTTTAGTGGGAAAATGGAACCAGAGGTAGTCCTAGATTGGATTGAAGGACTTGAAAACCACTTTTAGTGTGATGGGCTAATAGAAGACCAAAAGTTAAAAGTGGAAAAGGAAATACTTAGAGGGTCTACACTCACTTGGTGGAAATTCATCCAAGATGAGAGGGAGAAAGAATGAAAGAAATATGTAGACACTTGGAAAGCTATGGTAGCTAAAATCAAAGAGGCATATGTGCAAGAAGATTATGAAATTAAATTGCATAAGAAAAGGAAAATTTTAAGACAAAAGGAATTGGATGTCAACTCTTACACTGAGGAATTTCAAAGGTTGTGCATGAGGTCAAGAGTTGCATAAGATGAAAGTGTGAAGGAAGATAGATACCTCAGTGGTTTAAGATGGACTCGTCAAGATGAATTGAGTCTACTAACTCCTACCATAGTTCAAAGATGACACCAACTTGCAGTTAAGGTGGAATAAAAGTTGAAAAAGAAACAAGACACAAGCAATACTAGAGGCAGAGGAAGAGGAAGACATGACAGAGGCCAAAAAAGTGGATATGGTGGTAGAAGTTCAGAAGCAAAGACTCAAGGACAGATCAAACTAACTGAACAAAAAGAAGGAAGCTCAAATAGAGAAGGCTTCAATAGAGGAATAGGTTATAATATTAATTGGAGAGGAAGAAGCAATAGCCAATGAAGAGGTTCTTACTTTTCAACAATGAAGTGTTATCATTGCAACCAAATGGGACACCCTACCTATAGGTGTCCAGAGAAAGGATCTACTCCCCAAGGGAGGGAAAATAGAGTCAATTTTGTTCAAGAATAGTCTAGTGGTGGTAAAAAACACCGTAAAGTACCCTTAGAGGCAAAAGAGGGAGAAAATATGATGATAAGAACACTAATTAAAGAACTAGTGAGAGAAGAGCTAAGGTAGAGAAGATCACTATTCAGAGTGAAATGCAAAATTATGGGTAAAATATGTAAAATCATCATAGAATCAGGGTCTGCTAACAATATTGTGTCAAAAGAGGCAGGTAGTAAACTAAAAATGAAGAGGATTCCACTTAGCAATCCATACAAGGTCACTTGGTTGAACAAAGGAAAACATGTCCTTGTGAATGAACAAGTATGGGTGGACTTCTCTATTGGAAGGTACAAAGATAAGGTACTATGTTATGTCTTACCTATTGATGCATGTCACCTCTTACTAGGAAGGCCATGGAAATTTGATAGACAATCCATACATGATGGAGACAAGAATACATAATATTTCAAGAAAGATGGTGTGACTTTCAAAATCCAGTCACTGTTGGAAGAAGGAGAAGTGAATCCCACAGGCCCTAATGTTCTATTGGTCAGTAAAAAAGAGTTCTTATAAGCTCTAGAAGAAGGAGAGGGAGTAGGATATGCTTTGGTTTTGAAGACAAAGGAAGAAGATGTGGGGAAGATAGTAAAGAAGACAAAGATTCCTATAGAAGTGCAAGAGCTGCTAAAAGAGTACAAAGACATTGTCAATGATGGAAAACTAGCTATCCTACCCCGTAAGAGAGATATTATCCACCAAATTGAATTTATCCCAGGAGCCACCCTACCTAATAGAGTTGCTTATAAGATGACCCCTCAACAAAATGAGGAAATTTCCAAGCAAATACGAGAACTCCTAAACCAAGGCCTCATTAGGAAAAGTATAATCCCATGTGTTGTTTCCACTGTCCTATCACCCAAAAAGGGAGGAACTTGGAGGCTATTCACTGATTCTAGAGCCATTAATAGAATAAAAACTAGGTATAGATTCCCTATCCTTAGAATAGAAGACCTAATGGATTGTTTAGAAGGGGAAAATTACTTTACTAAGATTGACCTAAAGAGTCGTTATCATCAAATTAGGGTCAAGGAGGGAGATGAATGGAAGACTAGCTTCAAAACTATAGAAGGTTTATATGAATGGCTTGTAATTCCATTTGAACTATCAAATTCCCCATCCACATTCATGAGTCTTATGAACGAAATTCTAAAATACTACATTGGTAAGTTTTTTGTAGAATATTTGGATAATATCCTAATCTTTAGTAGGAATAAAGAAGAACGTTTAAGGCATCTGAAAAATTGTGTTTAAGAGACTGCATGAAGAAAAGATAATGATCAATCAGGATAAGTGTGAGTTATTAAAATAGGAGCTAGTGTATCTTGGTTTTGTGTTGTCTCAAGGGAATCTGAGGATGGATCCAAGAAAGGTAGAAGCCAATGATCAACTGGCTTAGCTCAATACTATAGGAAATTCATTAAGAATTTTAGTGTTATTTGTCTCCCATGTTAGATACCATAAAAGGTGGGATGGAAATAAAATTTGTGTGGAATGAGAAAGCTAACCAGGGATTTGAATTGTCGAAGAAAAATATTGTCACTCAACCTATCTTAATTCTCCCAAGTTTTGAGAGACTTTCACAGTTGAGTGTGATGCTAGCAATTTTTCTATAGGGGTTGTCTTGAGCCAAGAAGGAAGACCAATGCATTTTTATAGTTAGAAGGTCAATGATTCTAAGAGGAATTATTCTTCCTATGACTTAGAGATGTATTCTCTAGTCCAAGGACTAAGGAAATGGAGGCACGATTTTCTCCCTAAAGTATTTGTGGTGTACTCAGACAACCAAAAACTTAGTTTTTTGAACTCCCAAGAAAAGCTTAGTCACAACCACATGAAATGGGTGGAATACTTACAAGATTACACCTTCAACATCAAGAATAAGAAGGGATTGCATAACAAGGTAGTTGATGCACTTAGTAGGAGACCTATGACAGTACAAGAAGTGCAATTATAAAGCATGGGAATTGAGAGTTTCAAGGACTTGTATGCAAAGGATGAAGACTTTGCAAAGATATACAAGGTATGTAAAGAACATAAGAATCATTTCAATGGATATTTTTTTGATTATACAATGCAAAGTGACTTGTTGTTTAAAGGAAGTCAGTTATGTGTCCCTACGGGGTCAATTAGGAAAAATCTGATTCAATAGAAGCATAATGGGGCACTTAGTGGTCACTCTGGAGTCAATAAGACCCAATAGTTAGTGAAGAGTTCTTATCTTTGGTCAAGATTGAGTCTATATATCAGAGAGTGTATGGAGTGTTGTGTAGTGTGTCAGAAAGCCAAGGGCACATCCTCCAATGCAAGCCTTTATAAACCTCTCCTCATTCCAAGTAGACCTTGGGAATGCTTGAGCATGGACTTTGTTGTAGGAATACCAAGGAAAAAACAATTATTTGATAGTATATATGTCATAGTAGACAGATACAGCAAAATGGCACATTTTGTCCCTTGTAAGATTGTACATGATGCTTGTAAGTGTTTAGTGCTTAGTAAGCCTAAAAGTGGGAATTTAGGTCTAAAAGCCATTAAGGCTTAGGAAAACTTAGAATTAAGCCTAAAATGGCCTCTCTGATGTTTCTACATCATTTGGTATAGGTTAGAGTTCATTAAACTATGTTTTAGGCAAAAATGTAAAAGTTGTCAAAATCTTGTCATGACAACATTTGCAACTTTGCAAAGTTGCATGACAACATTGGAAAGAATTGATTCCCTTCGATGTTTGAGGATGGATAGTTATTTTAACAACCTAAAAATATGGGCAAGGCATAAAATACCATGAGGAGGCCCATTTCTCAATGTTAGCTGATGTGGAGAAGATTTTGAAATTCAAGGAAGTTGCTCGGTTTACTATTTTTATTCATAGTCGCCTACTTTTGATAGTTAGTGTTCTTGAATGGATTGAACCACTCAATATTGAGTTGGATTATTGTATTTAGGCTAGTTATAGTACCATTTTTTTTGGTTTGAATTTTCTAGGTGTTCATTAGAGTAGCTTTGTAAATTCATTTCTTAGTTAGCAGTTTATTGGTGTTGACAGAGCAATTTTGTGTAAAATGTCTCCCCCATAGATCTCCACCGTGCATTTCATCACAGAATTGAGGGATATGGTAGGGGAGACCTTTTATAGTTTACATATGGAGGGAGGAGCTCAGAGAAGTAGTTTAACTAATTTTAATGGCAAGCCCTAGGTGAGTCTAGTGTATCTGGTTAGGTGTTTTCCATTGATCTAATGGTGTTTGAGTGTAGGGGTATGATTTGAAGAATGAAAACAAGCATGGTTTTGTAATATTTGAGGTTATATAGACACCTCCTAAGAATATTAGGCCTTTCCAAATCCATTTGGGTACATTTCCAAGTAGAAGTCACTAAACTGATTCAGAATAGCCCTATTTGCCCTTAATTCTAGGAATCCACTATACGGAGACCTTGGAACCCTAAGACATGCAAAATATCTCATGTATTGAAAAAGGGTATCCAAATACCAAATTTTTTGGGGGGTTGTTTGGGATAATTTTGAATGAAGTGGGGAGAACTAGTCAATTAGGGCTAGAAGGAGTATTAGGCCTAAAAGACTAAACTCACTAAGAGTCCTAAGATCATTTGGGAAATCCTTGATAGCCTATCATAATGGGATAAATTAAAGTTCAAGAAGTTTTCTAAGGATGAATTATACCCCCTGAAAACACCTGTTAAGGAGTGGAGCTGAGAAAGCACTGAGAGAAAAGGAGTGAAGTTAAATTTGATGACAGTTACCCCATAGTGAAGAAAAATGGTTACCAACTATTAGAGTTGTATTGAAGAGGTCCTAGAATAGCTAAGTAAGGAATTGGAAGGTCTTATAAGAAATCATAGGGTCCTGAGGAGACTAGGAATAGTGGAGGTCATAATAGGCTTGTGCAAGCACACTTGGGAGTTTCTATCAATTGTACATGTGATGACCATCCTAACAAGGAACTCCTGAAACCTGTAATCTTGAGACACAAGGAGGGAGAGAACATTTTCGGAGTGATTTTCCACCCTACCACAAATAATTTATGCTACCCTAGAATATTTTGTGACATGAAAGATACCCAGTCTGACACAAGGAAGTCTAACAATGTGATTTAGTTACCAAAGTAATGAAATTTGTGCAACATAATATTTTCAAATAGTCATACAATAATAGAATGAGCACACAGGAACCATATATCATAAATAAAATGATATAAGAAACAATCCTTTCTATTCTCTCATTTCAATATCTCATTTCCAGTTTCAATTATGTTTAAAAGATATCATGAATTCATCTTAAACACGAAGAAACACAAAAATGTGTTCATGCATAAATCAATATAGAAAAAACTCAATCTACTTTACATTGTGCAAAATATACTCCTCACCCCTATTACACATTCAAATTTCAAGTGTGTATATAAGAGATCATAGAATCTTATTAGTTTGAAGGAACATTTATATATGTGTTTCTATTTATCACCCGACATTATCGTAACTTAATTTTATTAAGTTTTTGTATTAGGAGTAATGTAGCAAACAAGACTTCTCAGTTTAGGTTTATGAACATCTTATAGAAATACTAAATTTTTATTAACATTATATAAGAGAGTTTATTAAGACTAATTGGAAATTATAAAATTAACTATAAATTCCCATAATATTTTATTTCACCTATCACTTATTTCTATAATTATATAACCCTCATATGTAAAATGAAAAAAATTATATATATATATATATATATATATATATATATATATATATATATATATCATGTTGTATCATCTTAAAATGGAAGTGCTTCCATGTTAGAATGTTTAGCCCTCCTTAGGGAGTGTTTTATGCCATCATCATGTTGTCCTCTCATTTCTACCCCTTCTGCATCTTATGTACCTATTTAGGACCCTGATTGGGCCCCTCCAGACATTGTTTATCCCACTTGGCACATTTTCCAGGGGTTCTGATTCCCTGGGTCAGGGTCAACCTTGACCTTGACCTAGGTTAGGTTTGTTCAACCCTGACCTGGGTCAGGGTCAACCTCAACCTTGACCTAGGGCACCCTTTAAAACTAGAAAGTTGGTCAGTTGTCAGGGGACAATCAAAAGTTCATTTTCCCACTTTCGGGTCAGCTGTTTTGGGTTCCAAAGTGACAACCCTTAAATTATATTTAATATAGGTCCACTTCTAGAGGTATAGGTCTAATTGCACATTAATTCTCCTATGTAGTCTTCTCTAGAAAAAATTTCCCTAGACTTTTATATAAGGAAGCATTTCTCCTCTCATTTACAACTAGGGATATCAAGGACATGCATGAACATCTACATATAACTCTTATATGATTTAAAGCTTTCAAGTGTTCAAACAAGGTTTTCAAGTCTCCTTCCTAAGCATTTCAAGTTCTCTATTGAAGATCAAGGATTCAAGCACTCAAGCCATTGAATGGATTTGGTTCAAACATTCAAGATTCATCATTCGAACCCTAGATCTATCCATCATGGTGGTGTGATCTTCTTTCAAGATCCTTTGTGCATCCTCAAGATTAATTCATTCTTCCTTCTGTAAGGAAAATCAGGTGCGGAAACAACTTCCTACACTAATCTCTATAGGAAAGTATTGTGCAAATTCTTTTAAATCCTTACAATTTTAGATTCATTAACTACTTTAACAATGATATTGCAGCCACATACCATGCATA
>MU226964.1:897785-961373 GCA_018584345.1 Thuja plicata | reverse complement strand
CATGACCAGGTAGAGAAGACAAATGTCTGAAGAGCTGATCAATCAAACCAGGAAGCAATAGAACCAACAGGTGAACCCCCCCATAATGCTGAACTGGGAGAGGTGATAGGAACACTGAAATGCAATGTCAGAAACATCTGCAGAAAGAAGACCAGGGACACCAACAGTGCAACAGAAGTACACACATAGGATAAAGGGTGGTGTCATCGACACATAGCATGGGCTAATGTCGTGGAAGGTACGCTCACTTGACAAAGGTGGATGCGCCTAAAATGGCATAAGCATCATAACCCCCCATGGAACTTTATAACAGAGTGTGAGTACAAAAACCATACAAGGTGCTCGAAATCCCAGAAATGCAGAAGAGGGCACTTTATCTCAGTGCGTTTATAGAAAAAAAAATGCATAAGAAGAGCATACAAGCTTAGAAGTCAGAAAGAAGAGTGAGCTATGAAATCAGAAGAAGAGATCCCAGGACCTGTAGAACCAAGCAATCCACTAGAGGGCATAAACTACCAAACTCAGAGGAGAGAAAACCCAAATTAGAATCTAGAAAAAATACCTCTGCCACTGAATAGTTCACTGAACCAGCTTTTTGACAATATCTCATTTGCCAAAAATAGAGTCCGGATGAGCCAGATATGACTCCCGGAAGGCAAAACAAAACATCAGACTTCAAAAGAAAAAAATGCTATTGAAATAGCAGAACCCAAAACCCTAACCTCCATCATCGGAAAGTGCTCGAAAAGAGCTTTTCGACAGTATATGGAAGTCAGAAAAATACCCCCGGATGCTCAAGATAGAGCGAAAACACTCCAGGAGGGTCAGAAAGGCCTCAAAAAGCTAAAAGGAAGCCCCTGGGGCTAAAAAAAATTGGCCCCTGGGCGCATGCAGGGGTTGGGCCGAAGCCCCCGGACCCTCATAAGACTAGTCGCTAGCGCAGAGAGCCCGCGGGGGCTAGAGAAAACACCGCCGCCTGTTTTTAAAAAGGCGCCACCGGGGAAGCGGTGGGCGCCAGGCGGAGCTGCGCAGGGGTGCTGGCGGGCGGTGACTGCGGACCGGGCAGCGGCTAGAGTGGAAGACGTCGGGAGGTGGGCCGTAGGGGTGGCTGGGGCCGCAGAGGGTGGCAAGCAGCGGTGGGGGCCGCGGGGACCGGCAGGAGGCGCGGAGTGCGCAGGGTGGCGGGCCGGTCACCGGCCGGTGGCGGTGGAGCGTCGGTGGCCCGACGGTGGCGCGGTGGTGGCCAAAAAACATTTTCATAGTGTGCGTTAATTAAAATGCATAAAAACCTTTAAAAATGAGATTTTTTTAATTTTTTTCTCGGTTTCCGTGCCCATACGACACTAGAAACCAAATTTTTTTTTGCCTCGGGGTCAAGTTGTCCAAAATGGACAAACTTTATATGGATTATGGGGTTTTTGGGCCTTCTGGACGCAATGGTAATGTCCGTTTGGGCCCAAAGTGACCAAAAACAAAGGTCCCCCTAAATCCACACAAAACCTTTTACAAAACCTCTGAAACCCTCTGTGCTTCAACAGAACACGAACAGTGAGTAGCAAGCGAGCTCTGATACCATGTTGGAGTTGATGAAAACTATCAACCCACAACTCCCAAGAATCACCTGCATGCAAACCTGTCATAGAAAGAGAGAATTGAAAAAGCTATGGAGGCCAAAAATCACAGATTGATGGAAGAGGAAACATCTTGTGCAAATAATGGAGAAAAAACTCTTAATTCAATAACATCCTCAATTAATTAATAACCATCAAAAATCAATAATTTACAAAGAGGGAATCCTTATAAAAGATACCAAAACCCTAAAAGGGAAACCCTATAGAAATAGAAAGCTGCCTAAGTGAAACTTAAGAATAGAGTATAATAGACTAATAATTAAATGATTTAATTATTAGCTATTATATAACTACTCTAATAGATGATACCCCATTTCCTAATCTTCCTAATCCTAATCCTATCCTTCCTAATCCTATTTCTAATATTCCCACTCCTATTCCTCCACCTTCTATCCCTAGTTCTTCCCACACTTGTGATGGGGCT
This sequence comes from Thuja plicata, assembly GCA_018584345.1. NCBI lineage: Eukaryota > Viridiplantae > Streptophyta > Pinopsida > Cupressales > Cupressaceae > Thuja > Thuja plicata. The sequence continues at coordinate 959,318 of MU226964.1, read as the reverse complement.
CAAACTATGGTTCATGATGTAGATGTGCAATAATTCTTTGATTTACCTTCCCCTTCTTATCTGACCCATGATGATATTAAAGGTAATAACAAAGAAAATCTTTCTAAACCTTTCATTCCACCTTACACAATATTTTCTCATGATCACTGTGAACAATCACCTCTTGTAGAATGTTTACAAGATAGGTACACTACATGATACACTATTATAACTAAACTAGTTTATAAGGGTTTAGGGCTTGGTGTTAATGAACAAGGTCTTAAGAATCTGATTCCTCTATCCACTAAACAAGATAGGCATGGTCTAGGCTTTCCAATACCTCAAATTAAGGTGATTGATGTTGATCGTTTCCCTCCTCTTGATATTCTCCTTCCAACACCTTCCTTAGATTACCATGATACTCCACAAGATGTGGCTAAGAAGGTATATGTTCAGTTAATGAATTCTAAGAAAGAAATCTTTAAACCTATACTGAAAGATGCTCCCTCTAAGTACAAATGTCATTTTCATTATATAAATACACAATTTACTTGCTTATTGTGTGCATTTCAAGATGTATGTTAGAGAAAGAGATGTTTTAGGAGTTATATCTCACTCTCATGTGGTATTACAATTTCTTCATAATTTCCATACGAGGAATACCCCTCGTTCTTCTGTAATATAGATATTTTCGCTCTTGTCTCTTCATTGGGGGGCAAGAGGTAATTCTTCCATTTTTTCTAGGATCCATTATGCTCTTAGCATGTATCTTGTTTTGATTTTAATTTGTTATTCTTTCTATATTCTATCTCTATGGTTTTAAATTATGATATGATATATTAATACCTTTGCTCATAATCATCCATAGCTCTCTTCTAGTATTCATGATATCTTTTCTAAGACATTTTTTTTGCAAAGATGTCTCTTTGTTATAGCATATCTTGATCTGATTGGTATATCCCTTTCTTTCATCACTGGGGGCAAGGTTCTCCTACTTTCTCTTTGTCTAAGGATCTACTTTCCTTAGTTTAAAGGAATTTTTTTATTCTGAAACATTATTTCCTTATAAAGAATTATTTTTTGGCTATGGATACCCTCTTATATGAGAGGTGATGGTCCTAGGTCATCACCTCTTCTTTATTTTGCAAATTATGTTCTTTATAAAATCTTTCCCTTGCTTTGGGTTAGAGTTTGTTTCCTTCATTCCAAGATTCCTCTTCCTCTTGATCGCAGGGGGCTTGATGATTGAATCTTTGGTCCCTCTTTCCTTTTCTTTGAAAGATGATATTTTATCCTAAGAAATCCTCTATGGTGGGGGTCTTTTTGATAAGATCTCTTCCTCTTCAAGGATCCTTTTTTCCATAAGTGACATATCCTTTTCACAATTATCTATGTTCTTAGATGTAAGGGTCAATACTCTTCACTAGAAATATAGTGCACATTGTTGCTAATGGGATATCTCCTTACTTTGTGAAGTAGGTATCCTCCTTTTTCTTCCTTATCTTGTCTATTAGGTAGTCACGATAAGGAGGGGGGAATATATAGGGTCTCCTTTATACTATAGTTTACATTTTACAATATGATAAATCCTTGGAAGGTAATGCACATAAGTTTCTAAATCCTGAAGAGACACACATTTTTATTTTTTCTCAGTCCTCGGAAGGTAACGCACATAAGTTGATAAATCCTAAAGAGATATTCATTTTCAAATTCAAATATGCTAAATCCTTGGAAGGTAACGCACATAAGTTGCTAAATCCTGAAGAGACATACATTTTATATTCCATACTGATACAATAATGTGGATCTATGAGAATTCCAAAAGCTGTCAGAAGATGCATTACAACTAAAAAGCACAATTTATGGGTGAACCAGTTGGGCTCTCCCTCCTTGGTGATTCATGGTAAGGTGGGCATCTTACTAGGTGAGGTAATCAATCTCTCTTGTAACCACCTGAATTTGGTCTGCTCTGACCATATACCATGTTTGCCCTAAGTGTGATCATACCCCCAATTATGTCACAACAATGTTACATTGGCATAATTCATTTTAAAATCAGATTTAATGTCCTAGGCGATTTTTATCACTAAATTATATTAGCTACTTTAGCCATACAATTCAAATCAATCCAAACCAATCAAAATAAATGAAATTTTAAACATGGCTAAAGTATTTAATCATAAAGGAATTAGATATGTCTCATCACTTACAAATGAACCCATTCTCCTAGCCTAATTAATTTAATTAAAATGGCTATAGTCCTCTTAATTATTAAAAATCCATTAAAAGCTTAAATAATTAAATCCTATATTCTTGAATGAATTATTTTAAATAAATCATTTCATTTATCTTCCCGTAAACCCCAACCTAACCTATTTCAACCACTTCTACCTTGGGTTCTAACCCATCCCAACCTATTCACCCCATGCTAGATCTAATCCTAATCCTAATCCCACTCTAACCCACCTCCTAATGTTGTCACATTCCATTAAGGAGTGATTAAGGACTTAACCCACTTGAGAAAGTTAAGGAATCTCAAGATTCCTTTCCTCAATTCCACCTTCTCAAGCTTGACTTACATCCCTACCCATGCCTCTTAATTGCTCACATTGAATGTGGCATTTAATGCATTTGCCTCCACCATGCCTCATTAATGCCCAAGGCATTAATGCCTCTTACACTTCATTAATGAGTTTTACAACTCCATTAATGCACCTTGTCCCCCCTCTCTCTCCTAATTCTTCTATAAATAGAAGGGATTTTTGAGCACAAATAAGCTCATAATTTAGATTGAAAATATATTATTATGGTGTTAAGATTTAGGTAGCTTCATTTTTACTTCATAGTTTCATTATCATGCAGGGTTATAATGTTCATTTTTAGAGATAATATGCATGCTTAATGGCTAAATAGTATGTTTCAAACTCAAATCTTTCATGCTAAGTCATATATGTCACTGATAGTAGCATAATCTAAGGGCTATTATGTTGCTTATCATACTCTTCTTAGTTAGAAAGAAATAGGTCAATTTTAGTGCTTTATATGTTCATCTAACCATGTTTTCCACTAATGCAATGACCTATTGAAGTGTTGTGTCATAGGTAATAGGTGCACTATTTCACACACACATTTCTGGCACCCACCATGGGGCTGGATTCTGAATTTGGCCTCATTTTAACCCCATTTTTCACTAATATATCCTCCTAGTTTTCAGCTCCAGAGTCATTTCTGGTACCAAAATATTGCATCCAGGATACGCCATCATACCACAGAAATTGAGGCTCACATCCGGGATTTCCCAGGTCATTTTCAGTCCAGGGTCACATCCAGTAAACACTCTATTGCATCTGGTGAGGAAGGTCACATCTGGTTTTTTGTATCATTTACTAAATTTCTAGGATCACATCTGGTTGAAATTCTTTTGCACTTCATTACCTAACCACTAACAGTTGCGCGCTAGATTTCTTTGATCTTTTCACAGCCTAACAAGTGTTTACAGGTTTCTATCAAAGGTTTTTTTCTTGGGAGTATAACAAAGAATACTAACATGATTTTTTTAGGTTGCCCAACCCCCTTCTTGACCTCTATTTACATGCTTTTCACACTCAGAACATTTTCTAATCTTGTACTAAACTAACTAGAGGACTATGCTCTTTTCCTTTTAAGGAAAATCAGAAACTCACACATCAGTTTATGAGTTGAAAGGAATTTGGATATAACTGAACCAAGCAAACAAAACTAAATTTCTTTTAGATCAGTAAATGAACAACTCAAAGCACTAAATTTGTGGGCTAAATGAACAATCTCATTGTCTAAATTTTGGGGATCAGAAATTGAACAAGCTACTCATCTAAAATTACAGATAATTGAACAACACAAATTTACATTCAAGAATTCTATTTTTCCTAAAATAAGAACATCTTAAATCGAGCACAACATTGCTTGAGGGAACAAACTATTTTCTTTAAACTATTTTGGAAGAAAATAGCATGGATTAGGAGAGTATGCTCATCTTCTTTGGAGGAATCATAAACCTAGATGTCCTATGCTTGTCAATCCTTTGTACACTTATTTAATAGTAGAGGACCTATCGGTTGAGGAAATAATATCCCAGGAACAACCCAAGTGAGGAAAGGTTTTATGCCAACCCTTCCAAGTCACTATAAATAATTTCTTCCTCATAGGCCAAAGCCTTGAAAGACGGAGCCGGTTTTGTTCTTGGAATTTTGACATGATTCCTTGAACATGCTTGGGTATGTGTAGAGCGGAGCCGCTTGAATATTGCTTGCGAGACTACACCTATTTGAGTACTCATAGGGCTATATGCCTCAATTTTTCCTTGTGCAATTCTATGGGAGATAGTTTCAAATGGATTGCCCAATCATAGACAACACTTAAACTGAAGGAATTCTTGTTTCACCCCTGAAAGGGTGATAATCCTTGTGCAAGGAAAAAATTAATTGTCCCAAGACACTCATTATATCATGCCCTCACTTGCATTTGGAGTCGGCTAATACAGCATCATGACTGGAGCCATTGCATGCTTGGTGATGGTTGTATTCTGATTAGCATTTGAGTGTGTACCTAAGTCAACGAGCAAGGATTTTCATCCTCCACCTAGAGAATAGGAAATAAAGATGTGTTTGTTCACCCTTTAACAATACAACGATGCTTGATGTAATTGAAAGATCATTAAAAAGATAATATCTTCAAACAAGAAACAAATTTCAATCCTGGGTCTACACATGTTTTTTCACCCACTGACAAGTCTCATAACTCAAAACTGCATTCAGACAAATTTCACGCACTTCTAAAACAATTTTTTCAAAACTGACAAAATCTAAAAAAGACATTAGAAAATCACATCCCAAATTTCCTAGATCATTTTTGGTATCCTGGATTGCATATAGTATTCTGGTTCGCATCTGGTTAACACATCATCACATCTAGGGTTCAAGCTCGCATCTAGGGTCATCAGTAGCTCGCATACTATATTTCTAGGCTCGCATCTAGGATAGTGGGCATTTTTAGAATAGTTTCTCAGTAATAATCAGTTGATTTGGGTACCCTTTTGGCTCTTTAGTCTATCCTTGTTGTCTTTTCTAGTCTCCCTATCATTGTGTCAAAACACTTTTTCAGACGTCTACCTTGCATATCCTGTCACTTTCTCGCAATTTGTTTCAATATGTGTGGTCTATCTGCTTCTTACAACAACTTGATTCCCAGCTCACTATTAGGGCATTCTAACCCTCTGACACTGGAATCATTTACTTCCACTAAAACATGAATGATACTTCCACCTAGACACACTCACTTGAATGATTTGAGATACTACCTGACACTATCAGGAAACTTTGAAGAAGTTGAGATATAGATACATGGTTAACACAAGATGCAACAAGTACACCTCTAAAGGATCAAAAGTACCTCCTAAATCACCACACTTTCAAGGAAAAACATCTCAAAGTTCCCTCATCGATCTAGACTCTCCACAAATGGATAGGTCCACTCACAGATGGAGTGAGGCTTTTGAGGAATATGACAAAATAAAAAACCAAAAGCACGAAGATATCAATGAATAAGAAGAGCCCACATTTGACCGTCCTCTATTTGAATCAGGCAGTGAGGAAGACATCTGGTGTAGGAGCACCTAAGGTTAGGAACATTTCTAGGCTAGAAGGTATTTTTGGTTTGTAAGGTGTTTTGTTCTACCATTCTTGTAATGACTAAGGTCAACCGATGAAAAAACACCATAGTTGCTTAGGTAGTTGTTTCCTAGTAAAAATGTGTATTGAGGTATCTTATAAACCTCTGGAAATACAACAAGCTCTAGAAAATAGAGATTGATGCTTTGTAGTTAAGTTATATTGTTCATCGGGGATGTCCATCGATTTCTATCCGTCAGTTTCTGATTCGTCAACATTTCTTGCGGGTTTCTGTTCGTCGACATTGCTCATGGGTTTCTATTCGTCGGCGATGCTTGTTGGTTTTTGTTCATTGGTGATGCTTGTTGGTAATGTTTTTTAGAGATGCTTGTTGGTAATTTTTTTTGGAGATGCTTGTTGGTGATGACCATCGATGACTATGTTTTTTTGGGGTTTGTGATCTAATGCTTGGGGTTGGAAATCGATGATGTTTCTGTTGTTCTAAAAAGTCAACACTAGCGCTTGGTAATGTCAGTTAATGACCCAGGAAATGCGAGATGTGACGTTTGTGACCAGCTGGGTCATTTGCAATGACTCTCTATGTGTCATTTTTTTTTGAAATGATCAGGGACACATGTTCCTATTCTAGAAGGGTCATTTACTGCTCAATCTTGCCGCCTGTGTAGGGTGGTTGAATTTTTCCATGAGTATCAAATATTTTAGAGATGTTTTGATGGATGTATATATGGATGAAAAGCTTTTGTAGTTAAGATAGATATTAAGAGAGAGACAGAAGAGATATAGGAGTACATCATCTGTGTAATAGATTAGTTCTTGTGAATGAAAAGAACATATTTTATAGATTCCATGTACAGAGTGTATTGTTGTGTTCTTCAGGTTGAACTCATCGGTTTAGCTTGGAAGAGGAACCCATTCCAACAGGTTCCATAGAATGAAATAGTATCTTTAGGATGTAAGCCTGGTCTAGGGAACTTGAGGTAAAGATCTTAGTTACTTCCTCAATTTAGGGTGAAATAATACCCTATAAGGTTTGTGCAAGAGACCTTAGAGCATAGTCAAGCTGACTGCCGATAACAACTGGACCTAGGCATTAAATCAGATTGGTATCAGAGAAATTTTGAGAATTGGGCTTGTGTTGTTTGGGTGTGATTTTGAGAAGATTCTATGAATTCATCCAATATGGTGACCAATGCAGAGCTAGCAAGGAATGTGGATGAGAAAAGAGAGGAGAACAAACTTGTGAAGGAGCAATTAGCCGAAATGGCGTATAAACTGGAAGAAGTGTAGCTTCAAACTATAGAAGTTAGTGAACTAATGAGGGAAGCTGATGAGAAGGGTAAACAAATGGCTGAGGAGGACATGATCCCAGATCTAGACCTGATACTTCTAGAAGAACCATTCTTGAAAGCATTAAAGGCAATGAGTGGTAAGTCCTTAGAAGGTGTGCCTCTATTTAGTGGCAAAATGGATCTAGAATTAATCATGGAGTGGATAGAAGGTCTTGAAAATCATTTTGATTGTGATAATGTGACTGAAGCTCAGAAAGTTAGAGTATCCAAGACAAGATTGAGAGGGATTGCCATCACTTGGTGGAAATTTGTCCAAGATGAAAGGACAAAGGGAGGCAAGAACCCCATAACCAGTTGGAAAGGTATGGTGGAAAAGATGAAAGAAACTTACCTTCCTGATGATTATGAAGTGCAACTACATAAGAAAAGGCAGAATCTAAGGTAGGAATACTTAAAGGTCAGTGCCTATACAGAATAATTCCATAAGCTATGCTTAAGGTCCCGTGTGATGGAAGAAGAAAGCCTAAAAGTGGTAAGATATCAGAATGGCCTTAAATGGAGCATTCAAGAAGAAATTAGTCTCTTAAGCCCCAAGACTATCCACCAATGCTATCAATTAGCCCTTAAAGTGGAAGAGAAGTTCAAAAAGAAATAGGACTCAAACAGTAGAGGTAGAGGAAGAGACAATAGAGGTCATAAAGGAGGATGTGGAGGAAGAAATCCTGAAGCTAAGAATCAGAGTGAGAATAAAATCACTGAGAATGAGGGAGAATCTAGTAACACTAGAGTTGGTTACAATAGAGGAAGAGGTCTGAATAATAGTTCAAGAGGAAGGAATGATGGCCAAGGAAGAGGATCTTATTTCTCTTCTATGAAGTGCTATAATTTTCAGGAACTTGGGCATCCTGCATATCGGTGTCCTATGAAGAGCTCTACTTCCCAAGGTGGAGAGAAAAGAGCTAACTATGTGTAAGAAGAGTCTTCTAGAAGAAAGACTTTAGATATCCATATAGGATCAAATATGGGAGAGAATTTGATGGTTTGGAGAACACTCCTAAAAAATCCAATCAAGGAAGAGTCAATCCAAAGAAGATCTTTGTTTCGAGTCAATTGCAAAATACTCGGTAAGGTCTGTAAAGTTATCATAGATTTAGGATATACTGATAATATTGTTTCTTTAGAAGCTATTGAGAATTTAAAAATGACAAGGATTCCTCATACTAATCCTTATAAAGTTACTTGGTTGAATAGAGATCAACATGTAATAGTCAATGAACAAGCTTGGATAGAATTGTGCATAGGGAGGTATAAGGATAGAATTTTGTGTGATATCCTACCCATGGATGTGTTTCATCTGCTATTAGGTAGACCTTGGCAGTATTACCAATGTGCAGTCCACAATGTAGTTGAGAACTCCTATTCCTTCAAGAAGGATGGAATGACTTTCAGGGTATAGTCAATCTTGGAAGAAGAGAAGGAAATAAAGAGAGGTCCCAACCTACTGGTGGTCGGTGAGAAAGAATTCCTAAAAACATTGGAAGGAGATGGAGTAGGCTTTGATTTGGTTCTAAAACCAAAAGGAGAGGAGAGGAATGGAAGGGAAGAGTTTCCTTTATAGATCCAAAGGTTGTTATCTCAATATCAGGCTATAGTTAGTAATGGTCAACCAGCTACCCTACCACTTGATAGATCCATTAGTCATCAAATTGAGTTCATTCTAGGAACCTCACTTCCAAATAAAGCTTCTTATAAGATGACTCCATAGAAAAATGTAGAGATTTGTAACCAAAGCTAGGAACTAATTGACCAAGGGTTGATTAGAGAGAGCATAAGTCCTTGTGTTTTTCCCACAGTCTTAGCCCCAAAGAAAGATGGTACTGGGAGGTTGTGTACTGATTTTAGGGCCATAAACAGGATTACTATCCGATATAGGTTTCCAATACCTAGGATAGAAGATCTGATGGATTGTCTTGGTGGAGCTAGATATTACTCCAAGATAGATCTTAAGAGTGGATATCATTAGATAAGAATTAAAGGGGGAGATGAGTGGAAGACTACTTTGAAGACTACACAAGGATTGTATGAATGGCTAGTTATGCCTTTTGGGTTGTCAAACGCCCCAAGAACATTTATGAGATTGATGAATGAGGTTCTAAAGGACTTCATTGGAAAATGGGTTGTAGTATACTTAGATGACATCCTGGTGTTCAGCAAGACAAAAGAGGATCATCTTAGACATTTGCAATTGGTAATGCAGAGATTGCATGAAGAATAGTTGACAATCAACTTGGAAAAGAGTGAATTCATGAAACAAGAATTGGTATATCTTAGTTTTGTTATCTTAGAAGGTAAATTGAAGATGGATGTAAGAAAGGTGGAAGCAATCTTGAATTGTCCTACACCAAAATCAGCTACGAAGGTAAGAAGCTTCCATGGTTTGGCACAATTTTACCGAAAGTTCATCAAACAGTTCAGTAAGATTAGTGCACCTATTTTAGATACCATTAAAGGAGGTATGAAAGCCAAGCTCCAATGGAATGAGCAGGCTGATGAAGGATTTGAGCATCTAAAGAAGAGAATAGTGACTCAACCAATTTTGACACTTCCTAGTTTTGAAAAATTGTTTACTATGGAATGTGACGCTAGTAATATTGTTGTCGGTGCAATATTAAGTCAAGAAGGAAAGCCAGTAGCTTTTCATAGTGAGAAACTCAGTGATGCAAAGAGAAAGTATTCCTCATACAATTTGGAATTGTATGCATTAGTGCAAGCACTAAGGAAATGGAAACATTATCTACTTCCTAAAGAATTTTTTGTCTTTACCGACAATCAGGCTTTGAGTTTTCTAAGTTCACAAGATAAACTTAGTCATAAGCACATGAAATGGGTGCAATACATCCAAGTCTTTACCTTCACAATAAAGCATAAGAAGGGACTATAGAATAAGGTGGTAGATGCATTGATTAGACAGTTACTCACAATGCAAGAAGTTCAGCTAAGGAGCATTGGCATAGAAAGATTCAAAGATCTGTATCCAGCAGATGGAGATTTTGTAGCAGCATACAAGGTATGTCAAGAGTATCAAAATCATTTTCATAGTGAATATTCAGAGTATACTCTTCAAGAATGTCTTCTATTTAAGGGAGGACAACTTTTTGTACCAAGAGGTTCCATGGGAGAGAATCTAGTATAGGAAAAGCATAATGGTTCCTTCAGTGGACATTTTGGGTTGAATAAAACTCTAGAATTAGTCAAAAGGTATTACTATTGGCCAAGAATGAATCGGGACGTCAAAAAATATGTAGAGACTTGTATGGTTTGTCAGAAGGCAAAAGGGACTTCATCCAATGCAGGATTATATCAGCCCCTTCCTATTCCAAATAGACCATGGGAATACCTTAGTATGGATTTTGTTGTCGGGTTACCAAAGACCAAGAAAGGAATGGACAACATCTTTGTAACTATTGATAGGTTAAGCAAGATGGCTCATTTTGTACCATGCAAGACCACACATGATGTTTGTTACATAGCCAATCTATTCTAAAAATAAGTAGTATGGATACATGGATTGTCTTTGAGTATTGTATCTGATAGGGACTCCAAGTTTATGAGTCATTTTTGGAGAACTTTGTGGCAAAAGCTCAGTACAAATCTTTCTTTTAGCTCAGCTTATCATCCACAAACCGATGGTCAGACTAAAGTGGTGAACCAAAGCTTATGTAATATTTTGAGATGCCTTACCAAGGAGTATGGAAAATCATGGGATCAGTTACTTGCTCAAGCAGAATTTGCCTACAATGATACAGTCAATAGGTCCACTGGAAAGAGCCCTTTTGAAATTGTGTGTGGGATTCATCCCAGGGGTATATGTTAATTAAGGGATCTTGGTAGAAATACAGAGAGGAGTGGGTATGATGAATATTTTTCTCAATCCATGAAGGAGGTCCATGACTTAGTTAAAGACGCATTGATAGAGAGTACCACTCATATCAAGCAGAAGGTAGATGCAAGGAAAAGAGATGTTCAATTTCAGAATGGAGATCTGGTCATGGTGCACCTCAATAAGGCAAGGTTGCATAAAGGAGTTCCAAGTAAAATTCAGATGAGGAAGATAGGCCCTTGTGCAATATTGGAAAAATATGGGTCTAATGCTTATAAAGTTGATCGTCCTACAGACATAGGATTATCTCCTATTTTCAATGTGGTAGATTTGGTATCCTATAAAGGTCCAATTCCCGAAGGAGATTGAAATCTCACAGGAGATACTGAGGATCTAAAAGTGCTTAAACTTCCTATTACACCACAACTAAAGGCAAACATGATACTAAATTCCAGAGTTGCCAAGCAGACTAGACGACAGACCTATATGGAACATCTAGTCAAATGGAAAGACAAAGCTGATTCAGAGGCTAATTGGGTACAGGAAACCAATTTTCAAAAGTTGGGCATCAATCCTGACTTACTCCAATCACCTAGAAGTTGATTTCTTTTTGTTTGGGGAGTATGGTGCAAGAGCACCTAAGGTTAGGAACATTTCTAGGCTAGAAGGTATTTTTGGTTTGTAAGGTGTTTTGTTCTACCATTCTTGTATTGACTAAGGTCAGCCGGTGAACAAACACCATATTTTCTTAGGTAGTCGTTTCCTAGTAAAAATGTGTGTTGAGGTATCTTATAAACCTCTAGAAAAGAAACAAGGCTCTAGAAAACAGAGATCGATGCTTTACAGTTACATTATATTGTTCGTTAGCGATGTCCGTCGATTTCTGTCCATCAGTTTCTAATTCGTCGACATTGCTCATGGGTTTCTATTCGTCAGCATTACTCGTGGGTTTCTGTTCATCGGTGATGCTTGTTGGTTTTTTTTCTTCGGCGATGCTTGTTGGAAATGTTCATCGGTGATGTTTGTTGGTGATGACCATCGGCGACTATGTTGTTCTTAGGTTTGTGATCTAACACTCAGGGTTGGAAATCGATGATGTTTTTTTTGTTACAAAAAGTCAACACTAGCACTCGATAATGTCGATTAACGGCCCAGGAAATGTAGGATGTGACATTTGTGACCAGCTGGATCATTTGCAACAACTCTCTACATGTCATTTTTGCTTGAAATGAGTAGGGACACATGTTCCTATTCTGCAATGATCATTTATTACTCAATCTTTTCACCTGTGCAGGGTGGTTGAAGTTGTCCATGAGTATTAGATATTTTAGAGATATTTCGATGGATGTATATATGGCTGAAAAGCTTTTGTAGTTAAGATAGAGATTAAGAGAGAGATAGAAGAGATATAGGAGTACATCATCTGTGTAATAGATTAGTTCTCATGAATGAAAAGAATATCTTTTATGGATTCCATGTGCAGATTGTATTTTTGTGTTCTTCAAGTTGAACCCGTCGGTTTAGCTTGGAAGAGGAACCCATTCCAATAGGTTCCATAGCATGAAATAGTAGCTTTATGGTGTAATCCTAGTCTAGGGCACTTGAGGTAAAGATCTTAGTGACTTCGTCAAGTTAGGGTGAAATAATACCCTATAAGGTTTGTGCAAGAGACCTTAGAGCACAGTCAAGCTGACTGTCGGTAACAATTGTACTTGGGCATTACATCAACGTCACTAAAGGAGAATATGATAAACTCAAACAGAGAAAGAGGTTCCAAAATATACTAGAAAAGATGATTGATGAAGATAAAGAGATATACATCCTCCATCTAGTGTCCACTAGCGTAAAATTACCCAAGGATTATGATATGGAACAACTGAAAGAAAAGGAGGTATCAACTCCTATTTCTATTCTCGCCAAACAACTCACATTAATGCAAATGGAACTTGTGACTCTCAAGAAAGAGAAGGCTAAACCCAAAATGAAGTACTCCGTGGACTCCATTTGTCCATTTCCTTTCAACAAGAGTATCACTATGGTGCCATTCCCTCCCAACATGGCAAGTCCAAAATATGAAAAGTATACGGGAGAGACCGATCCACACGATAATGTTTGAGAATTTTGTGCTCTTAGCATAGAGTACATGCATGAACCAACTTACCTAATGCATATTTTTCTTGGAGGTCTAGGAGGCAATGCCATGGAATGGTTCTCAAAACTTACACCCAAGGTCAAAACTTTTGAGGAGTTATTACAATAGTTTATCCAACACTACTCCTATAATATCAAGCATGACATGACTATGATGGATCTGTGCAACACTAAACAAAAGACTGGTGAATCCTTTACCCACTTTCTACAAAGGTGGAGGAAAATCTTTGCACGATATTGACGGGCTATTCCCAAGTCTGAGAAAATGGAAATCTTTGTCAATAACTTGATACCTGAGTTGAACTATGCATTGCAAATGCATGACTCCCCTAGCTTCAATAGGATGATCAAGAACACCCTCTATATCAAAGAATTCATGGTCAAAAAGGGAGAAATCACTCTTCAAGGTGAAATCAAATCTACCAAATCCAACTCTAAACCTAAATGGTGGAAATAGAACAAGAATGTTGTCAATGATGGCGTGGTAGATGCATCCAATGTTGGTCCTAAACATGAGATATTCAATCTGACTAATAGCATGCAATCAAGAAAAGATGTCAAGGTAACAAACCCCATACCCAAAGCAAACAATGATAATAACAAGGGTTGGTCATGGACTTAAAAACCTCAAAGAATATTTACTCCTTTGGGAGAGCCTCTTGATACTATTTTGAAGACATTGGTAGACAAAAAAGTTCTCACAATCCCAAATTCCAAACCATGGGAACCAATGGTCAAGCCAAGGTGGTGGGATGATAATTCTTAGTGTGTCTTTCATAAAAACAAAGGACACAAGACTAAAAATTGTCTTAAGCTTAAACATGTTATTCAAGACCTCGTTGAAGGAGGAAAGATCAAAGTAGAGGGACACACTACCAATGAAGATCATATAGCATTTAACAAACTGTTCCCTAACTATGAGAAAGGGGAAGCATCTAAAGGAAAAGGTAATGAAGTAAAATACACCTATTCCAATAATGATAATGTGACCAATATGCTAGAAATTAAAACTGAATCAATTAATGTGGTCACAATCAAAGGTGTTTCTTTCCAAATGAATACGGTGACTCGGAGCCAAGTGCAAGTAATGATTAAAGGACCCAATTCCTCCTCAAAACTGTCATCAACATCCAAGGTTCCTATTGTTACTATCCCCAAACCTGTAGGAAAACACACGGTTACTATTCCTGCAGTAAAGTATGACTTGGTGGACCAATCACAATGAAACTTTTCCAAAATTTCCATTTTTGAGTTCCTTAAAAAATCCATAGTACATAGTGAAATCTTGGAACAAGCACTACATGTCGCAAATGTCCCAAAGGACCTTGATATAGAAAAATTCCAAGCAATGGTCAATCACATCTCAGTGCCACATTACCTCTCCTTTTTTGAAGAGGATGATAAATCATTGACCCATCCTCATAATCAACCCCTCCATATTGAATTCCTCATTTGTAAATCTCGTGTTAGACGCATATTGATAGATGGAGGCATAGGATTGAATATTTGTACCATTAATCTAGTTAGGAAACTGGATCTTTCAAAAAAGACTATTGACTCTAGAAACAAAATAACTATCAAAGCTTATGATGAGGAAGAAAGATCCTCTAAAGGTCTTATTTTTCTACCCATCATAGTCGGGCCGATTGAGAGGAATGTTGTATGTCAAGTTCTGGATCTACCCCTAGCCTACAACATCCTGTTGGGGAAACCATGGATCCATGAAATGCAAGTTGTGTCATCTACTTACCACCAATGTATCAAGTTCCCACATGATGGGGTGGAAGTAACAATTCCTGCAGATGCTAATTATACTTGCAATAATATCAAAGCAATTCCACATAACAAAGAGGCTATGGAGGGGATTTCTCCTGAGACTACCAAAGACATGGTTATTAAGAGTTTTGGAAAAACCTTAAAACTTGAAGAAATAGGTATGGGAGAATACAAGCTGGACATGACTCCATCAATGACAGAACTTCCGGTGTCACCAAGATCCTATGAAAAAACTTCCTCAACATTCACACCTACTGCATCCAAGGAACCAGAAATACACAAAGCAAGTGGCATGGTAAAGGAATCCGCATCTTCTTAGATAACACAGAAGAATAGGTAGTCTTGGACTGGCTTTACAAAGGAGAACTAATGGAAGCTGAGGTTAAATATGTGGAAATATCTCCAGAATAGTACGGCAGAGGGTATGATCTCCTTAAGAAAATGCGATACAAAGGAAAAGGACCTTTGAGTGACAAAGGAAAAGGACTTATTGAACCTATACACATGGAGTTCAGAAATGCCAAAGACAAAATAGGACTAGGTTTTAATACTGAATCTAACAAACCTACTTTAAAAGATAGTCTGGTCTCTGACAAAGGGAGTAATGAAACAGAAGAGATAGAACTACAACCATGGTCCTATGAAATTTTATTACACATTGGCACAAAGAATCCTAACTATCAAGGAGAGCACTATGTACCAATCTTTGAGGTACCACCAGACCCTCGCACCCCTTTGTTGCCACAGACTCCTATTCAAGAGGTAGGAGACACAGCAGAAGATAATCCAGATATACCATTAATAGCAACAGTTACTGAAGACACACCTCAACAATAGGATTTACATCCTAACTGGGAGTAGTTAGTCACAATCACACATGTCCTTGATCTACCACACTTTGATCCACAAGTGGCTAATCAAGTACATCAGATAACTATTGCAGAATTTGTCAACCGGTCTGATGATGAAATCACTTACTCTCATGATTATGAATGAGATGAGTTGTCTGTCACCACAGAGGACATTGAAATAGATGTGATTCACATGTTTGCAGCTCCATCATCACCCAATGAACATTCTAACACTACTCCCAACAATAGTGATATTCCTGAAGTAGAGGAGGAGTTCCTTCCCTCAATCATTGATGGAGAGACTGGTGTTCTCATAAGTCTAGAAGAACTTCAGAGGTGACAAGCAAGAAGCCTCCTTTTATAGAGAGAAGATGATGAAATTTCTACTAGAGATTCACTAGAGTTTGGTCTGCATATAACTAACAATGACCCTTTTAATGATGATCTAACTCTTATTGATCTAAGCATTGAAGAGATTAACTTAACATAATATGTCATGTCAGTTAATGGTCTTGATGCTAATGCGATGTTGTCCTTCCCAAAGACTGACTCCCTATCTTTAATAAACCCTGACCTAATTGATTGGTCTAATACAGATCCTACTCCTATCCTCACCTTTCCCATTGAGTACACCTTGGCTTGCTATCTAAATGCTTGTTAACCTTACCCTTCTTCCACCAATGCAAGGAGCGTGAACATGTCACAAGAGGATATCAAGTTTCTCAATCAAAAATTGAAAAATAAAAATAAAAAGGCAACTGATGGTGAAAACCACGTTGTGGTAGTGTTAGATCCTAAAATAGTAAAAAAAGACGTATCTAATGGTGAAAATCTCTCAGAGGTGCCAAAGGATGATATTCTTGATATCCTACCCGAGCACTTTCAAGAAAGGTCTTCAGTTTTGATAGAACCAACACAGCTAGTTAACTTGGGCACAACTAAAAATCCTCAAATAGTACACCTAGCGCAATCTTTGTCAGAAGAGGAAAATACACAGCTCACCAAGTTCTTGAAAGAGAAGAAGATCAAATTTGCATGGTCTTATACAGATATGCCTAGAATAGATCCTAAATTGATAATGCACCACTTGTCTATAGCTCCCAGGATCAATCCTGTAAAACAAAAACTAAGAAAGATGCATCCTCATGTTGTATTACTAGTAAAAGTTGAGCTAGAGAAATTGTTAAAAGCTGGATTCATCCGAGTCATTGCTTACGCAGGATGGATCTCCAATGTGGTCCAAGCATCGAAATTTGATAAATCTATTAGGATCTGTATAGACTTCAAAGATTTAAACAAGGCATGTCCTAAGGATGACTTCCCCCTGTGTAATATTGATATGATCATAGACCTCATAGCAGGTGTTATTCCAAATCTTGATCTTTGTCCTTATGTTCCATTTTTAGAGTCGCCTTGTTATTTTTGTGAATCTCAAGCTGCTTAAGCCCTTATGTTTAAAATCTCAGCGAAAGGATTTCCCCTGTGTTTCACCTTTGTTTTGAAAAAAGGAAAATCTTTTTCTAACATGTCTTCTTGAATAGGTTTGAACATGCTTGAACAGCCTAGAACAACCTTGAACAGTGTTCAAGAGTATTCAGGGGTGTTCAAGCTCGTTCATATTTTTATGAAGCGGTAGCAGATGAATAGAATTTTTGCTAAAAGAGTTGTTTCATGATTGCAAGCTGCATAAATTTTGGTTAATCAAAGATGGGAGTTTATTGTTAAGCATGTGACTTCTTGTTTGAGAATGAAGGTGGGATATAAAGGAATAGGCTTGAATAGTGGTGAACACATATGAACAGCCTTACACTCAGTTCAAGAGTGTTCAAGAGTGTTCAAGGATTTTAAAAAGTGACATGTGGCATAAAAAAAGGACAACCGCCATCTTTTCAGATGTGGACCCCACTTGGGTAAGGCTTTTAATGAAGAGATGTATTGGCAGCGGTTAAGTCATGTCTAAGCTGTCAAATTAATGAGAAATTTGTGCAGCATAAGATTTTACACAAGTGGCAGTAAATGATTATGTGTGTGAAAGGTCACTTCATGTTTCAAGCTTTTATTTCCTTAATTATGGGCAATTAATTTCACATTCGTGATGTTTCTTTTTAAAAAACCCTTCTTAGCGTTCATTATTTTGAAAAGCTGTCGCTGTTTGTATTCACAAAGAGTGGAGGTAACGGTTTTTGGAGCTCTGGTTGCAGAATTTTCCTCAGAGATTAAGGTAAGTCAGGCTGTCTCTCCTCCAGTGTTTAAATTTAAGAGCTTGTGAATTTTATGAGAGTTTATGTATCAATTCACAGTCTATTCTTACAAGAATGAAGTTAGCATTTCATTTCTTTGGGAGTGTGTCTAGTTTGGTCTGCAAAAATCCTACTGTAATAGAAATAGATTTAGAAGGGATGTGATGTTGAGGGAGTAGCTGATAGGCTTACTGTGTGTGTCGAGGAGGATGTTCCTTCTATGGAAATTTTAAGTAGTGGGTTGTGTATAGCTGCTTGCATCCCTCCTGCAGTGGTAAGTCCCGAGCTTGTCCATGAGTGTATCAAATATTATGACAAGCAAACCGAATCAATTCTTAAAAGAAATGGTGAGGTGGTGAGGTGTTAATGGCTATGAATAGAGGAATTATCGCTTCAACTTTCCAAATCCAAGAGCAATATTTTTCCACTTTCTCTCATGCTCAATCCCTTTTTAAGTTCAAGCCAAATGCTGACGCGAACCGTACTGCTATAGCAAAGCACTGGTTATTAAATGCCCAAAGGGGAGGTTCCCACTTACCCAAAAAGTTAAATAGAAATCATATGCATCCACACATTAGTGATATTATGCTAATGTTACACAGAGTCAGAGGGTCACTTGAGGCTTCCTTGTTTTAAGACTGGTTATTCTGTTATGTAGAAATTGTTTTAGAGGGAAAACATAAGCTGGATTGGGCCAAATTAATTGCACAATCTATGAGAGAACAACTTAATAGTTCCAAGCTTACTGGATGTGGCTTTTACATGCCTTCTTATCTGATGTATTGTCTAGCATGTAGTAGGATTTGGGATGGTATGATTCACAAGCATTGGATTGATGGCATGTGTGTGTTTTGAATATTTTCCTATGCTTTGTAAAGACAATCTGATCCAAAATTATAGGAGGGTTCATGATACCTTTATGGGTAAACTTTGTTTTGAGATGTCTGGAGATTCAGCCAGGAGGATGACTTTAGAAGCTTAGCAGTTTGTGACTAGATTTGGGAGTTTTTATATTCAGTTCCCTAGGTTCTCTTATATACGAATTGGTGGTTTTGAGGATGCCCCTACCAAATTGCCTAGATATGCATTTGATTATTTCATACTTGCTAAAATCTGTAGTCATCTAGCCATTGTGCTCAAAAATTTCCTTCCTGGGGAACGAGGTGAGAAAATCTTCCCATTGTAGCTAGGAAAGCTCTCATGCCTAACCATTGAAGATGCAATAACTATTGGTAGTGACCTTGGTCATTTTGATTTCAAGTACTACACAAAGCGAACAAGCTTTGATAACAAAAACTTTGCTAGCGGTAGCCTAGGTCTTAGATCTCACATGTTTCCAGTTCCCCATCTAGAGGATTTCTGGGAGGATTATGCAAATGAATCCCAAGTCATGACCAGAAGCCATAGTAGACTTTACATTTCCCAAATTTTTTCCATGAGAATACAGTTTAGCATAGAGGGGGTAATAGATGATGGTTCTGATTTGATTGAACCTAATTTCAAAGGACTTCTGGACACTGAAGAGATAAATGTTGATTGGTCAAAGGAGGAGGAAGATGACATTAAATGCAGAACACAACATGTTCTCAAATTAACTGAAAAATGGCTGCAAGAAAAAAGAGAGCAGTCTAGTCCTAAAACAATTAGAGTTAAATATTCAATTTTATTTTCCTCCCCCTCTGTTTCTAAGTCACCTAAACCATCTAGTAATGCAGGTTCCTCTGATAAGAAGCATAAGAAATATTCTAAGAAGAATTTTGTCGTAGATCTTTCCACTGTGGCCTCTCCTCAACGCATTACTAGGTCAAGATCCCTATCACAAAGGAAAGTGAAGATGACTCAGGAGCAGAGACAGATAGTTAATCTGGAGGATGACAAGTTTGGAGACTTGAACTATCAAATTGGGGATGATGACCAAATAAATCAGGAAAGATCTTTTTGATCTCGATGATGTAACCCTAGATTTAATGGACACCCCTACTAAAGTTGGCCCTCAACCAGCGACAACTAGTGATACGCCCAAATGGTTAACTTCTTCGGTTAATAGGCAGCAAAGTCTGGTTCCTGTATCAATTCCAGTGAAGGATATTATTAGAAAATATACTCAAAAGAATCCTAAGGCCAAAAAAGTGAAGAGTACAACATGCATGTTTACTCATGCTAAAACTGGGAAGTGGACAGTCGAGGTGGCAACTTACAGACCAAAGGAAGAAAAGCAAGATGTGGCAGTTGAGGATTTTAAAGTAACCAAAATTGAGTTAGGAACAATGGACAGAGCTAGAAAGAACCACCTTTTCTAGGAAATGGCCAACAAATGTTGATTACATCAGTGCAAGATAGAAAAGAGAAGAACGAATTGAAACAGACCATTGTTTCACTTGCCCAGTTTATTAATAAATTCTACAACTTCGATGCTACCCAATTGTCCCAATCATCTCAGGTGTTTGATCCCAATTCTAAAGAAAGTAAGACGTTACTGAATCAAGTTCAAAGGGGGTAGACTTTGGTTTCTTCAGTTGATGAATGGATGTCTCAAGTGCTCAATAATGGTAGGAAATACATTAAAGATTTACATTGAATTCTTCATGACACTGAGACAGTGATAGGAGAGTTGTAGGCTCAGCGCCAAGTATGGGGTACAGATGAGGAAAAATGGGTGTCAGCAATGACCAAATTTATGGAGATCGAGAGGCATGTCTTTAATAAATTATGAGTAGAAAAGTCACTAAAAGGTGCTGAAGAGCCTCTTTTCTTCATTCTTAGGAAAAATATCAGTTGGTGCATTGCTCTGATAAGAAGTGCTATTACGAAAAATAAGGAATATGAAGTTGAAGCTAAACAGATCCAAAAATCTGCCCTGATTAAGTTGAAAGTGATTAATTTCACTTATACCTACCCCTCTGGCTTTGGTGAGTAAGAACTAAAGGGCACTATGGATGCTTTTGACTTAGAAATTAAGAGTATCAGAGAAAAGATTCATACTAAAGCCTCTGATTTAACTCAGATGGCAAGGATTGAATCTATCCTTTATCTGTGTGTCGATCAGTTATCCAATGTCACTGAGAAGGTGAAGAAATTGAGATGGAACAAAGATGCCTCTATGGCCCGAATAGTAAACTCCAAGATCCCGCATCTTTCTCTCAAGAAAGAACTAGTTCAAGCATATAAATAATGGAAGCCAACTCAATCAGTTACCGATGAAGAAGGAAGTCCAGCGGGAAGCGAGGATCATTCCATAGGTAAGGAGCCTGATTTGGCTATCTAGTTTTTATTGAATTAGCATGCAAAAATTATAGGACGTGTGTCCTCTTTCTGGTGGTCTAGCTATTTAACTATTTTCCCAAGAGGCTGTGTTTTTTGGGAGGCCTCTCGGTGCTCTGCTACTATTTATTTCAGCTGCTCAAACTTTGAAAGGGTTCGAAAAACTTTTTGACTGAGAGATATAGTTTTTGATAATTATAGTTCAGATTGTTTATTGTTATGAACATAATAGATTTCAGACAATTATCTATGTATTAATTTTTGAAATATATGACAGGAAGGTTATTGAATCTGTGTTGTTTATAAACCAGAGCAAGGTGCCCTGTGTCAACATATTGTTTGGCCTATTTTATATATCTATCTATTGTCTCATGATATCTAAATTCTGGGTTTTATCTATTTCCTATTATTTGTGGTCAAGAAGCCATTAATGTTTTCATGAAATGCCATTGTGGAAGTGACTGTGTTTCCTTCCTATTCATTATTTAGTTATATTTCCTTCATGTTTTCTTAGAAGCATATCATCAAAGAATGATATTGCAGCCTTTATAAGCTTTCTGGTTAAAAACTAATCAATTAAATCATTATTTCATCTCATTGAATATCACATTAGGGAGCTATACCTATTATAAAATTTAGACGGAAGTGATCACAAAAGATACTTACCCAACTATTAGAAATAGTTTGTCTTTTAAGGGTGATAGAGTAAACTCAAAAGGATTTTTTTGTAGAAAGACAAATCTGTTCACTAACAGATTTTTGGCGACTCTACTAGGGAGCACTTACAGTGTAGACCTGTGTTTAAATACTTTTTTTTATGAACAAGTTATGGTCCTACCAGGTGTGATAATACCAAATTTGGAGGAGCAACCTCCTATTATTCAACCAGACCTTAACTTCCAAAATACTCAAGAGGACATAATTTTTTATTTTAACATTGTTGCTTGGAATTTAAAGACCAGCTATCACCAGAATCAATAAGTTCTCCTAGTTTTAGAAGAAGAGGAAGATATAGGAGAGTGGTTGAGAGGGCTCCCAATCACCCAAGAGGCACAATTCATTGACAGAATTGCTTAGAGGAAATAAGAGAAAATAATACTAGATTCCCGACCATATACCAGGTCTCGGAGGAAGGAGGGTATTTTTGATACTTTCTTTGAAAGTTTGAAAAATATTCATTTTTCAACCTCTTCCATCGTAAGACCCAAAGCCAAGAGTAGACCTTCTTCCCCTCCTAAAACTTCTCCCAATTCTTCTTCATCCTCTAGTGTCTGGCAAGCTTTAACTTTGTATGGTATTCAAGCACCACCTCTAGTTACAATATTTCCAAGTACGGTTATGGCTCAGCCATGGGGTGTAGTTGTTGGTCCTTTAAATTTGGGAGCTCATCATCCTCTCCCTAAAGGTATTAAAGAAGTCTTACCTAAATTTTTTAGAGATGGAAAAGCTTCTGTGGATGAGCACTTGAATGCATTCAATGTAGCTACTGCCATTCTGGCAGTGCAACATGAAGATGTAGCAGTAAGACTCTTCACTCAATCTCTCTCAGAAGGAGCTGCGGAATGGTTTGGCCATTTGCCAGCTAGATCAATTACAAATTGGAAAACCATGAAGACCACGTTTGAAGGACATTTCAAAGGGGCTGATGATGAACATTCTTTGCTAGCACAATTAACACAAATGAAGAAAGAGATTCATGAGCCAATGAGAGATTATGTGGCAAGATACAACAAAGTTATCCATAGAATTCTTGTTACCAAAAGACCGACCCCTGAAAACCAACAATGTTTCTTTGTAAACTCTATTCCCCTATACATAGGTTTTCACTTAAGAAGGAGTAGGCTAGCTGATTTAGCTGTTGCCCAGGAACAGGCCACTGAGTTAGAAGATGATCTTATTACAGTCAGGAAATGGAGAAAAGATGTGCAGATTTCTCATTCTCAACCTTCTACTTCAGCTCCTATAGATCCAGTTGTTCAAAGACTCATGAATGATGTAATTGCCTTGAAAAGACAGTTACCAAAACAAGGATCTTCATTCCCTTCTCCTTATCAAGATATCAACCGAAAGCAGCCTAATCAATGGAACAATAAAACTCCTATGTTGCCTTCTACTCAACCAAGATTGTCCTTAGAAGCTTCACCAAAATAGGATGTCATGTATCCTTTTCACCTAACAATGGATCATGATGGTAATTCTTGCCCTGATATGCAAAGACATGTACAAATGGAGGCCACCAAAGATGTGTTAGGAGAATGTACTATGGAAGAGCTCCCTCAAGATAGACCTAGTGACTCTGGTTCATACTTTTTAAAATATGAATCTGACTCAGAAAGAGGAGATATTCTGGTCACTCTTGGGGTTCCTTCTTGTGCCATGTTTACTCAAAATCAAAAGTTTTCAAAGAACACTTCAACTTCAGCTAATTCTTTCCATAAGATTCAAGATCCTGTAAGTAATGCTTCTCCTCCTAGTCCTTTGACTCTTGATGTTAAGGTTGTGAAAAAAGATTCTAGCATGTCCTCTTTTGATATTGTATAATTTTGCAAGTCTTCTGCTATCCACATCTCCCCTACAGAATATCTGAGATTAAATCCCAAAGAACTAGATAAATTGGTCAAGTACATGAAACTTGACCTTCTAGACTCATCACAGTCTAACCAATGTGTCATTGACTGAACTGATGATCTAGTTGATATTCCTGCAGTTGTTTCACCATTTTTTATGAATCAGAGTGACACTACTGTCACTCCTACCCCTGAACTGAAATGTGAATTTGATGAAACCAGGAAGCCTAAACCCTTTTATATTTCTCTACTCCTAAATGGTCTTAAATTGAGTAATTGCATTATAGATTTAGGTGCCTCTGATAACGTTATGCCCTCATCTATAGCCAAAGCTTTAGGTTTAACCATGACCAAAACTTTTGGGAGGTGTTATTCTATGGATGGGAAACAAGTGCCCTTAATCGGTCAAGTTAAAGATGCTCAAGCTATTTTAGCCGCCCATCCTGATAAGAGACTCAAGTTAACTATTTAGTAGCAGACATACTTGCAAGTTATGATATGCTCTTGAGTAGAAATTTTTGCAGAGACATGGGTGGGGAAATAAAGATGGATTGGTCAAAAGCCATCATCCCTATTGGGAAGAAAAAGGTCAAACTGGAACCTGAAGCCAAGAACAAATACACTGTAATTCCATCTAATGATCCTAAGGCACAAATTATATTTGAAGATTGTGAGTTTGGTAATTACATGATTTTCTCAAATGAAACCCCTCCTATCTATGAACACTTTAGTAAAATGAGCAAATTTGGTTGATGGAGTTTGATGGTAGTTGTGCTATTGCGGGTTCTGGAGATGGTATAGTTTTTAAATGGCCTGATGATAAATATATCCCTTTCTCTTACAAACTAGATTTTAAAAATACCAATAATACCACCGAATATGAGGCTTTGTTGTTAGGGTTACGAGAGGCCAAGACATTGGGAATAAAGGCACTTGTTGTGAAAGGTGATGCTGAGCTTATTGTCAAACAAGTAAAGGGTCAGATTACAATAAAAAATGAGCATCTAAGACATTACAAAAATTTATTGTGCGGAGAAATGGATTCTTTTGAAGCTTTTTCCATAGAAGCTATTCCCAGGAGTCTCAATACAAGGGTTGATTCCCTAGTTGTATCAATGTCTGTACTTCTTCCTCACCAGGATTTCAAAATAGGAACATATAGGGTTGAGATGATATATAGACCAACTATCCCAGATAACATTGAGTACCTACAAGTTTTTGAAGATGATACCCAGATTAAAGATTTTATGGCATGTGTAGAAGTTGTATCATCTATGTATTTTGAAGGAAGGAATGAAGACAGTGAAAGGTCTAATCTTGAGTTCTTACCGGAAGAAGAAGTTGTCCAGTTGAAGAGAAACAAAATTCCCAAAGGCTTGGTTTCCTTAGAGAACTTGTTTTCTTGAAAAGATGATGGTTTCATTTCAAGCTAAAATTCTCAGTCAGATGTGCAAAAGGAACATGACAAAGTGAACATTGGCACTGCAGCTGATCCTAGATGGATATCTATAGGTAAAACTTTGTCTATCCAAGAAAAGAAAAACCTTCAGATCCTGTTAACAGCCTACACTGATGTTTTTTCTTAGGATTATAGTGACCTTAAAGACTTTCGAAAAGGGAACTTCAGTCATCACATCCCTCTCAAGCTTGAATCAAAACCTTTCAGACAAAATCT
The DNA here is from genome assembly GCA_018584345.1 of Thuja plicata. NCBI lineage: Eukaryota > Viridiplantae > Streptophyta > Pinopsida > Cupressales > Cupressaceae > Thuja > Thuja plicata. The sequence goes on along the minus strand of MU226964.1, from coordinate 933,983 downwards.
TTATAGTTACAATCCTAAGGTTTCTGAAGTGATTCTAAAGGAAGTTTACAAAATGCTAAAAGCCAGAATTATTTATTCTATTCACCACTCAACTTGGATTGTAAATATTCTCCCCATCAGGAAAAAGAATGGAAAAATAAGAATTTGTGTGGATTTTTGCAACCTAAATCAAGCCAGTCTAAAAGATAATTATGCCCTGGCCAAAATGGAACATGTATTGTAGGCAGTTGTCGAATCAAAAATGATGTCTTTGCTTGATGGGTTTTCTGGGTATAATCAAGTGAGTGTGTCCGATGAAGATAAGAAGAAGACTGCTTTTACCATGCCATGGGGAACTTTTGCTTATAATAGAATGCCTTTTGGCCTAATTAATGAAGGGGCAACTTTCCAAAGGGCAATGTAATCTTCTTTTTCCGATTTGAAAAATAGAATTATACTAATTTACCTTAATGATTTAACTATGTACTCCAAAAGAAGGAAACATCATGTTTGAGATCTCAAATCAGTCCTACAAAGGTGTAGAGATCATGGCATATCACTTAATCCTAAAAATTTAGTTTTTGGTGTGACTGAGGGAAAATTGTTGGGACATATCATATCCAAAGAAGGGATTAGGATTGATCCTGAAAGAGTAAGGGCTATTCAACAAATCAGTCTACCTTCAACAAGAATAGGAGTCAAATCTTTCTTCGGTCAGATTAACTTTTTAAGAGCTTTTGTCCCAGATTTTTCTGAGTTAACAAGGCACATAGTGGGAATGACAAGTGAAAAACATCCCTTTAAGTGGATAGAAGAAGGTAGAAAAGATTTTGGAGAAATTAAGATAGCTGTAAAAAATGCCCCATCTCTAGTTTACCCGGACTACAAAAAATATTTTATCATTTATTGTTATGCTTCTGATCACACACTGTCTGTAATTCTAACTCAGAAGGATGTTTCAAGAAATGAATCTGCCATTGCTTTCATGAGTACACCATTAAAAAAACATGAACTAAAGTATTCCCCCATTGAAAAGTAAGCCTTTCCTGTGGTGAAATCAGTTAAGCAGTTTAGATTCTATATCCTTCATTCTCATTCTATAGTATTTGTCCATGATTTAGCAGTGAAGGCACTTCTCACCCAACAAGAAATAGCCATGAACAAAAGAGCAGCATGGGTGACAAAGATTCAAGAATATGACTTGTTAATAAAGACCACTAAACTTGTCAGAGGCAGGGGCCTGTGTAAATTCATTGCAGAAAATCTTAGTCATCCTAAAAATCCAGAATGTGAAATATCTCAAGTATTATTGGTCAGTTTAACAGATTCTTGGTTCTGTGACATTACCTATTTCCTGACTCAAGGAGAATGTCAACAAAGGCTGTCACCTAAATAAAGATAGAATTTGAGGCTACAAGGTGCAAACTATGTAATATGGAAAGGTGTGTTGTATAAATGGGGTCTGGATGGTACATTTCTAAGATGTGTGGATAAAATTCAGCAATTGCAGTTGCTCAAAACATTTCATGAAGAGGCCTGTGGAGGTCATTTCTCATCTACTGTAATAGCATTCAAAATTCTTTGAAATTGTTTTTATTGGCCAGGTATGTTCAAGGATGCTTATGCATTTGTCAGGAATTGTGAAAAATGTCAATTGTTCTCTAGAAGGCCTCATTTAGCTTCTTTTCCTTTAAGACCAGTTGTGGTAAGTGAACCGTTCAAACAATGGGGTCCTTATTTTATTGGCCCTGATAGTCCCAAGTCAAGTGTAGGTCACATTTATATCCTAACAGTGACTGACTACTTCACTAAGTGGGTCGAGGCCATTCCAACCAAAAAGGCTATTTCTCAGGCAGTTTGTGATTTCTTAAAAGATAACATCTTGGTGCATTTTGGAGTACCCAAAAAGGTTGTAGCAGATAATGCCACTTACTTCTCCTCGTAGGAGCTTTCCCTCTTCTATTTTGATCATAATATCTCTCTGGCTCATTCGTTCAATTATTTCCACCAAGGAAATGGAAAGGCCGAGTCAAGTAGTAAAAATTTGATAATGATCATGAAAAAGCTAGTGGATGATAGTGGAAAAAATTGGCATAAGAAACTTTTTGAAGCCCTTTGGGATGATAGAATTATGCCTAAAAGAGAAATCGGTATGGAACCCTTTGAATTGGTGTATGGAATAGGTGCACAAGTATTAGTTCCTTTGGAACTCTCCGCAGCTAAGTTGCAAATGGCCATTGAAGATCAAAATTTTAAAGACTCCTTGGAGAAAGGGATTATGTACTTGCATAAACTAGAAGAAGAAAGAGAAGCTCTAGTAGATTAGATTACTGAGCATTAGGCTAGAGTAAAATGCATTTTTGACAGGAAAGAAAGACCCAGAAGTTTTCTAAAAGGAGATGAAGTTTTTATATGGGATAAAAGAAAGGCTTTGAAAGGTGCCCACAGTAAATTTGAATCACTTTGGAAAGGCCCCTTTATTATCACTGAAGAGTTAGGAACCAATGCTTTTAATTTGCTTATCCAGATGGAATGATCTTACCATTTTCCTATAATGGGCAAGATCTCAAATTGCTAAAGCTTTAGTCAAGGTCCGTGTGTCCTATTGTATATATTAGTTTAGGTTTTCTTCTGTTTGGTGTGTCTTTCCTTTCTTGCGAGTTTTCTTAGCCCTTTTGCAGTAGTTTGCAAAACCAGAGTATTTGAATTCTCTATCTTTTGAAAAAATTCAGTCCCCAGTCAGAGCTGGTGTTAGTCCAAATCTTGATCTTTGTCCTTATGTTCCATTTTTAGAGTCGCCTTGTTATTTTTGTGAATCTCGAGCTGCTTAAGCCCTCATGTTTAAAATATCAGTGAAAGGATCTCCCCTATGTTTCACCTTTGTTTGTAAAAAAGGAAAATCTTTTGCTAACGTGCTTTCTTGAATAGGTTTGAACATGCTTGAATAGCCTAGAACAACCTTGAATAGTGTTCAAGAGTGTTCAGCAGTGTGCAAACTCGTTCATATTTTTATGAAGTGATAGCAAGTGAATAGCATTTTTGCTAAAAGAGGTATTTCATGATCGCAAGATACAGAACTTTTGTTTAATTAAAGATGGGAGTTTATTGTTAAGCATGTGACTTCTTGTTTGAGAATGAAGGTGGGATATAAAGGAACAGGCTTGAACAGTGGTGAACACATATGAACAACCTTGAACTCGGTTCAAGAGTGTTCAAGGATTTTAAAAAGTGACATGTGGCATAAACGAAGGACAACCACCGTCTTTTAAGATGTGGACCCCACTTGGCTAAGGCTTTTAATGAAGAGATGTATTGGCGGTGGTTAAGTCATGTCTGAGCTATCAAATTAATAAGGAATTCATGCGGCATAAGATTTTGCGCAAGTGGCAATAAATGATTGCATGTGTGAAAGGTGAATTCATGTTTTGAGCCTTTATTGCCTTAATTATGGGCAATTAATTTCACATTCATGATGTTTCTTTTTAAAAAATCCTTCTTAGCATTCATTATTTTGAAAAATTATCGCTGTCTGTATGCGCAAAGAGTGGAGGTAAGGGTTTTTGGAGCTCTGGTTGCAGAATTTTCCTTAGAGATTAAGGTAAGTCAGGTTGTCACTCCTCTAGTGTTTAAATTTAAGAGCTTGTGAATTTTACAGGAGTTTCTGTAGCAATTCACAGTCTGTTCTTACAAGAATGAAGTCAGCATTTCATTTCTTTGGGAGTGTGTCTAGTTTGGTCTATGAAAATCCTACTGTAACAGACACAGATTTAGAGGGATATGATGTTCAGGGAATAGCTGATAGACTTATTGTGTGTGTCGAGGAGGATGTTCCTTCTATGGAAATTTCAAGTGGTGGGTTGTGTATAGCCACTTGCTTCCCTCCTATAGTGGTATGTCCTAAGCTTGTCCATGAGTGTATCAAATATTATGACCAGCAAAATGAATCAATTCTTAAAAGAAATGGTGAGGTGTTAATGGTTGTGAATAGAGGAATTATCGCTTCAACTTTCCAAATCCAAGAGTGAACTTTTTCTTCTTTCTCTCCTTCCCAATCCCTTGTTAAGTTCAAGCCAAATGCTGATGCAAACCATACTGCTATAGCAAAGCACTGGTTATTAAATGCCCAAAGGGGAGGTTCCCGCTTACCCAAAAAGTTAAATAGAAATCATATGCATCCACGCATTAGTGATATTATGCTAATGTTACACAGAGTCAGAGGGTCACCTGAGGCTTCCTTGTTTTCAGACTGGTTATTCTATTATGTAGAAATTGTTTTAGACGGCAAACATAAGCTGGATTAGGCCAAATTAATTGCAGAATCTATGAGATAACAACTGAATAGTTCCAAGCTTACTAGATGTGGCTTTTACATGTCTTCTTATCTAATGTATTGTCTAGCATGTAGTAGGATTTGGGATGGTATGATTCATGAGCCTTGGATTGATGGCATGTGTGTTTTCAAATATTTTCCTATGCTTTGTAAAGACAATGTGATTCAAAATTATAGGAGGGTTCATGATACCTTTATTGGTAAGCTTTGTTTCGAGATGTCTAGAGATTAAGCCAGGAGGATGAGTTTAGAAGCTCAGTAGTTTGTGACTAGATTTGGGAGTTTTTATATTCAGTTCCCTAGGTTCTCTTATATAAGAATTGGTGGTTTTCAAGATGCCCCTACCAAATTTCCTAGAGATGCATTTGATTGTTTCATCCTTGCTAAATTCTATAGATAGCTCTCCATTGTGCTCAAACATTTCCTTCCTCGGGAACAAGGTGAGAAAATCTTCCCGTTGCAGCTAGGAAAGCTCTCATGCCTAACCATTGAAGATGCAATAAGTATTGGTAGTGACCTTGGTCATTTTGATTTCAAGTACTACACAGAGCGAACAAGCTTTGATAACAAAAACTTTTCTAGCGGCAACCTAGGTCTCAGATCTCACATGTTTCCAGTTCCCTATCTAGAGGATTTCTAGGAGGATTATGCAAATGAATCCCAAGTCATGACCAGAAGCCATAGCAGAATTTGCATTTCCCAAATTCTATCCATGAGAATACAGTTAAGCATAGAGGGGGTAATGGAGTATGGTTCTAATTTGATTGAACCTAATTTCAAAATACTTCTAGACACTAAAGAGATAAATGTTGATTGGTCAAAGGAGGAGGAAGATGACATTAAATGCAGAACATAGCATGTTCTCAAATTAACTGAAAAATGGCTGCAAGCAAAAAGAGAGCAGTGTAGTCCTAAAACAATTGTAGTTAAATCTTCAATTTTATTTTCCTCCCCCTCTATTTCTAATTCACCTAAACCTTCTGGTAATGCAGGTTCCTCTGATAAGTAGGAGAAGAAAGATTCTAAGAAGAAGTATGTCACAGAGCTTTCCATTGTGGCCTCTCCTCAACGCATTACCAGGTCAAGATCCCGATCACAAAGGAAAGTGAAGATGACTTAGGAGTAGACAGAGACAGTTAATCTGGAGGATGACAAGTTTGGAGACTTGAACTATCAAATTGGGGATGATGACCAAATCGGGAAAGATCTCTTTGATCTCGATGATGTAACCCTGGATTTAATGGACACTCCTGCTAAAGTTGGCCCTCAACCAGAAACAACTAGTGATATGCCCAAATGGTTAACTTCTTCAGTTAATAGGAAGCAGAGTCTAGTTCCTATATCAATTCCAGTGCAGGATATTTTTAGTAAATATATTTAAAAGAATCCTAAGGCCAAAAAAGTGAAGACTATAGCACGCATGTTTGCTGATGCTAAAACTGGGAAGTGGACAGCCGAGGTGGAAACTTACAGACCAAAGGAAGAAAAGCAAGATGTGGTGGTTGAGGATTTTTAAGTAATCAAAATTGAGTTAGGGACAATGGACAGAGCCGGAAAGAACCACCTTTTCATGGAAACAGCCCAAAAAATGTTGATTACATCAGTGCAAGATAGCAAAGAGAAGAAGGAATTAAAACATACCATTGTTTCACTTTCCCAGTTTATTAATACATTCTGCAACTTTGATGCTACCCCGTTGTCCCAATCATCTCAGGTGTTTGATCCCAATTATGAAGAAAGGGGAAAACTTTGGTTTCTTCAGTTGATGAATGGATGTCTCAAGTGCTCAATAATGGCAAGAAATACATTAAAGAATCACATTCAATTCTTCATGACACTGAGACAGTGATAGGAGAGTTGTAGGCTCAGTGCCAAGTATGGGGTACAGATGAGGAAAATGGGTGTCAGCAATGACCAAATTTATGAAAATCGAGGCATGGCTGTAATAAATTTTGTGTAGAAAAGTCACTAAAAGGTGCCGAAGAGTCTCTTTTCTTCATTCTTAGGAAAAATATCAGTTGGCGCATTGCTCTGATAAGAAGTGCTATTACAGAAAATAAGGAATATGAAGTTGAAGCTAAACAAATCCAAAAAGCTTCCCTGACTGAGTTGAAAGTGATTAATTTCACTTATGCCTACCCCTCCGTCTTTGGTGAGAAAGAACTAAAGAGCGCTCTGGATGCTTTTGACTCAGCAATTAAGACTATCAGAGAAAAGATTCATCCTAAAGCCTCTGATTTAACTCAGATAGCAAGGATTGAATCTATGCTTTACCTGTGTGTTGATCATTTATCCAATGTCACTAAGAAGGTGAAGAAACTGAGGTGGAACAAAGATGCCTTTGTGGCCTAAATAGTAAACTCCTAGATCGTACATCTGTCACTCGCGAAAGAATTGGTTCAAGCATATAAAGAATGGAAGCCAACTCAATCAATTACCGATGAATAAGGAAGTCCAGTGGGAAGCGAGGATTGTGCCATAGATAAGGAGCCTGATTTGGCTATCTTGTTTTTATTTAAATAGCATGCAAAACTTATAGGACGTGTGTCCTCTTTCTGGTGGTTTAGTTTTTTAACTATTTGCCCAAGAGGCTATGTTTTTCGGGAGGCCTCTCGGTGCTCTGCTAATATTTATTTCAGCTACTCAAACTTTGAAAGGGTTTGAAAAACTTTTTGACTGAGAGATATAGTTTTTGATAATTATAGTTCAGATTGTTTAATGTTATGAACAGAATAGATTTCAGACAATTATCTGTGTAGTAATTTTTGAAATATATGACAGGAAGGTTATTGAATTTGTGTTGTTTATAAACCAGAGCAAGGTGTCCTGTGTCGACATATTGTTTGGCCGGTTTTATATATCTGTCTGCTGCCTCATGATATCTAAATTTTGGGTTTTATCTATTTCCTATTATATGTGGTCAAGAAGCCATTTATGTTTTCATGAAATGCCATTGTGGAAGTGACTTTGTTTCCTTCCTATTCATTATTCGGTTATATTTCATTCATGTTTGATTAGAAGCATATCATCAAAGAATGATATTCCAGCCTTTATAAGCTTTCTGGTTAAAAGCTAATCAATAAATCATTATTTCATTTCATTTAATATCACATTAGGGAGTTGTACCTATTATAAAATTCAAAGGGAAGTGATCACAAAAGATACTTACCCAACTGTTAGAAATAGTTTGTCTTTTAAGGCTGATAGAGTAAAATCAAAAGGATTTTTTTGTAGAAAGACAAATCTGTTCACTAACAGGAGGCTACCAAGTGTATTCATTAATGGATGGTTTCTCGGGCTATAATTAGATAAAAATTGCCCCTGAGGATCAAGAGAAAACTACATTTACATGCGCATGGGGCACCTTTTGCTAGAACGTCATGCCATTTGTGTTAAATAATGTCAATGCTACATATCAAAGAGAAATGAACACTATATTCCATGATATGATGCATAAAAACATGGAGGATTACGTGGATGACACCCTAGCTAAATCCAAAGAAAGAGGTACTCATATTGCTGACTTAAGAAAAAATATTGGATCGAATGGAGAAATTTCAACTCAGGCTTAAACCAAAGAAGTGTGCCTTTGGGGTCCAATCAGGAAAGCTCTTAGGGTTTATTGTCTTAGAAAAGGAATTGAAGTAGACCCAGCAAAATTCAAAGATATACAAGAGATGACTCCTCCACGCAACATCAGTCAAATGAGGACATTACAAGGGAGACTTCAATCAATTAAGAGGTTCATGTCACAACTTACCAATAGGGCACAACCCTTTACCAAATTTCTATACAAAGGGGTCACCTTCAAATGGGATGAACACTGTGAAGCCAACTTCAGAGAATTAAAAGAGTACCTAGCTACTCCTCCCATTCTTATGGAACCCATTCATGGAAAGTCGTTACTCCTATATATTTCAGCTATCGTTACATCACTGTGAGTATTTCTAGCACAAGAGGAGGAAACTAAGAAAGAAAGAGCGATCTACTACATCATTAGAACACTAGTCTCCTATGAGCTCAATTATAGCATTGTTTAGAAAGCATTCTTAGCAGTCATCTTCGCATCACAAAAATTGAGACACTACATGCTCTCACATACAGTAAGGCTCATTGCTAAGATCAATCCTCTGAAGTACCTTCTGAGTAAATAGCATTAACAGGACACCTTTCAAAATGGGTCCTTAATCTAAGTGAATTTGACATTGAGAATGTGGACAAGAGAACAATTAAAGGACAAGTCCTCACAGATCAACTAGCTGATTCACCATTCCATGATGATGAACCTTTAAAGATTGAATTCCTTGACGAGACCATTATGCATCTAACTGAGTATCCATGGAAAAAGTATTTTGATGGTTCTTTTACACAACAAGGCTCTAGAGCAGGAGTTCTGTTCATAACTCCTCAAGGTTACAAGATACCAAAGTCCTACAAATTAATTTTTCCATGCACAAACAACATTTATGAATATGAGGCATTGGTAAATGGTCTTAAGCTTGCCATGGAGTGGAAGATTGTGGAGTTACACCTATATGGTGACTCCCAACTCATTATCAATCAAATAAATGGATATTATTAGAAAAAATATGAGAAGTTGACACCCTACAAGCAACTGGTTGATGACTTAAAGAAGTACTTTTTGATCATCACATTCTAGCAGATTCTTAGAATAGAGAACAAACTGTAGATGCCATGGCTACATTGGCATCCATGTTACAACTGGAGGAACATCAATTCCGCTATGACTTCTTGGTGGAAGAATTATCCTATCCTGCCTTTAATACCCCTGAATACCAAGTAATTTATGCTTTGAATACCCCGACCAATCTTGATATGCTAAGATCATTGCTTACCTGACTGACTAAACTATTCCCAATGATCTATCCCAAAATGAGAAAAGAGCCTTGATTAGGACAACATCACGTTATGTTTTCATAACTAATAACTTATATCAACAAGGTCTTGATGGTACGCTTCTTAGATTTTTAGAACTCAAAGAGTGAGATCGTGCGTTAAAATAAGTCCACGAAGGTGTATGTGGATCACATTCAAATGGATTTTCACTAGCAAATAACCTACTCAGAGTAGGCTATTACTGGCCTACCATGGAAAAAGATGCTATTCAGTTTTCCAAAACATGTCATAAATGCCAGACACATGGAAATGTCATCCATGCTTCTGCCAAAGAACTTATACCTTTCATTACACATTGGCCATTTCAGCAATGGGCCTTTGACTTGGTTGGACACATATATCCCAATTCTTCAAATGGACACAAGTTCATCATTACGGCCACTGATTATTTCACAAAGTGGGTCGAGGCCATGCCCCTAATCAAAGCCACTGGAAAATAGGTGGTATGTTCATATTGAACTACATTATTTGTACATATGGGATACCCTCTTCAATTGTAACAGACAATGGGGGCCAATTTAAAAATCAAGACATTGATGACCTTTGTGAACAGTTCCACATCACTCAACACTACTTCTCAATCTATTATCCTCAAGGTAATGGACATGTTCAGGCATCTAATAAAAATATTCTCAAGATCCTACATAGAACTGTGAGTAAGTCTAGCAGAGACTAGCATCTACAACTAAATAGGGAACTATGGGCCTACAGAACAAGCATCACAACACCAATAGGAGCCATGCCATTTTCCCTAGTCTTGGGCACTAAAGTAGTACTACCTATTGAGGTTGAAATCCCATCTTTGCGGATATCTTTACAAGGTCTTTTTACTGATGAACAATACCGCATAAATAGGGTGAATTCTTTAGACCTACTTGATGAGCGCTGACAAAAGGTGTTCGATCATCTAAAGGTGTACCAAGCATGCATGTCCAAGGGATATAATGAAAAGGTTAAACCATATAAATTTCAAGTGGGGGATCTCATCCTAAAGGAGAATCCTAAAAATTAGCCCAAAAGAGAGAAAAAAGGAAAATTTTAACCTAATTGGCTAAGACCTTATGTTATCACTGCTACTTTTGGGACTAGAGCTTATCAATTGGCTACACCTGAGGGAGACATTCTTCTAGATCCTATGAATACTCTACATTTGAAGCGGTTCTACGCTTGATGTTCGGCTAGCAGAGCCTGTACAAGAAATAGTTTTCAGAAATACCAAAAACATTCAGAAAATTGATCCTAAAGAAATCCAAAAATAGTGGGAAAATTCCTAAAGAAAGGTATCCTTGGTGAAAACTTGGCAAACAGGCGCCTTGATACTACCAAAAACATTCAAAAAAGAAAAAATAGAAAAAAAATTGAAAAAGAAAAATGTGCCTTGATGACAACCTGGTAAAACAGGCATCCTAGTAGAAAAAAGAATAAAAGCTCTTGCCGAGTGGTGAAAACCTGGCAATCAGGCGTCACTTGTGTTCTACGCTCCATCTATCAATGCATTACTGATACTAAGCCTTCACAATTACACTTGTGCTAAGAGTTGATTTTGTTTCCTTATGAAAATCTTATCTCCGCTTGGGATTTATCTACATTTCTATCTTAGGATCAAGTCATTTTGTACTGAGGGCATCTTTGTTAGTCTGATAGGTAGTGTCTGCTAGATTCTCATTGGATGTTTTGTCTCATGACACAATGATAAGTTTGATCTTTCAAACTATCCCTTTCATGAAACAAGGTTGACAAAAACATTGCACTAACCTGAATGATGTTCCTAAGACCTACTTTGATTGCAAATGGTGTTCCTACGACCTATGTTGGATTGCAAATAGGAAAGATACACATACATGGAACACATATTGCTTGAATTCCAAATTTTGATTGGTGAATCTATACTACACTTGAAAAATGAATCAATAGTATTTCTCAAATACTACCTAAACACAGTTTGGTCTTGGATTGATCATAACTCTTTTATTTCCTGATGATGTTTAACTAGGGGCATCTAAGCAGTTATGAATTTTATTTTATTGATTCACAATTGATGGTTGTTATGTCTTCCAAGTTACTCCATGATGTATGCACAAAGACAAAGAGTCACAAGGACAGGGGGCATAATGTTTTCTTGGTTTTCTACATATGGTGATTATTCCAAATGATCCTATAAATTTCACCTAACTTGGATGTTTATGGTAAGAGTTTCCACTATGAGTGGATAGCCTCATATATCTCGATCTTTATTATGTGTAAACTATGGTGAGGTTGAAACAATTTCCTTGTCTATTTTCTAAACTCAGATTCTCATTAAGGTATACGAAGCATAATGTACCAAAGGATATGAATTTTCAAGGTCATTACGGGTTCAAATATCTTACCTTATTCAGATTCTGATATAATAAAAGGAAGGTGACTATTTTATTATTCTGGCTTCTATGCCTGGATACCTAAGTATATTTCTAACCTTTCTAATAAAACATAGTATTCATACTTTCATAATATCAGTGGGTATTAGTGATGGTTGTACTATCAAGTGGTATCTATTCTGAAAAGTGCCCAATGATGATAAAAATGTTCCAACATCTACAAATCAGTGACAAGTCCTAAGAGTATGCATATAGATGCATTTAGAGATTGCATGATGTATTTTTAAAATTAAAAGCATTAAGATTTAAGCTCAAAAATAAATTCTATTTTTCATCTAAAATCCAATTTAATTACATAATCAATGATTCCCAAAATATCTGATCTAGCAGGAGCACAATTGAACACACATTTTAACATGATTAACTTGGAACACGTGTGTTTACTCTTAACACACCTACTTTCCTTAACTTCTTCTAAATCCATTCTTTCTTGACCTACCCGTTTGACGCAAGTGATACATCATTTCAACAAAGGGATTTTATTTCTTTCCTTCAATTTTGTTCCTGAGGGGGCATGATCACACTATATTCAATCAAATTCTTGCTCGAAAAAACATTAAAAATGACTTTTTTATCAAACAACTAGGGGCATAATAGTTTCCTTAACTAAGTTAGAACTATCGGATAGAAATCTTTGGTTCTCATAACCTAGATATCTTATGTTTCCTCATTTTAAAAATATTCTTACTAAGCTCCTGGCAGCTTCATGCTGACTTTTGGACGACAACCAAGTTTAGAATCAATATTATCAATTTTTTTATGACAACCAAGTTCAGAATTGGTATCTTTAAGATCTTTTATTGACCTTTGTATGACAACCAAGTGCAAAGTCAATTCTATTAGTTTAGTTTGATCAAGTGCGAGACTGGTCTCATCAGGCATTTGTTGGAGATTTGATTCTGAACAGTTGATTGATTGTATGTTTGTCATTAATGACAACATATAATACACAACAGCACTTCTGTATGTACTTATCCATATGATGACATGAAGACTTGCATGGATAGATACATGTTTTTGACATGTTTATTATTCTATGTTCATACATGCAGACACAGATATGATGTTTCAGTAAAGATATGTAATTCTGTTATTGACGGTTACAGTTCTAGAGGAATAACGGTTTAAGGCCAACGTATGTAATGTGTTCATTGAGTTCTTCCTATCTTTAGGATATGTGTGTGTATATTCATTATTAGTTATGAGTTGTGGATATTAATCTAAAGGTGCCAAACATGTTTCAAGAAGATTGAAAAGTTATGATTAAATTGGTGAAGCCGACTTAGTGAAGAGACGCGTCTATTCAGTTTATACTTGTGTGGTTGTAATTATGCTTGCACACTTAGTAGAGCCGACAAGGATGTTATGAAGAGTTGTCTAACAGGTCCCATGATCTCATACTAGGTGTATGTACTTATAGAAGGTCATTTGTGATAATAAGAGTTGCAAAAGCCAGAGATAAGAAAAGCAGAGCAGAGTGTTTAAGCAGCAGAGCTATATTTATCATATGTTGATAATATAGATATTGAAGTTGAAGCTTTCATAATACAGATAAGATTTTTTTATTTCTTTACAAGAGGTTAAAGCATTGGTGCACAAATGGAACTGATCAGACAAGCAGTGTCACAGCAGCAATTCATCTTGTTGATACAGTGTATATCAAATAACCAAAAGGTTGTAGCCTTCACCACTTGGACAGTGAGTCCTTGGACAGTGAGTCCACCACCCCTAATAGGGTTATTGTAAAAGACTCCTAACAGGGTCAGACCCTTAACCAGGTCACTATACTACTGCATTGTAATGAACAACTCCTAACAGGGTTGGAAGATCTTTTAACAGGGATCACTATAAACAGTATAGTTCTTTATGGGTACTAATTCCCACCGGGGTTTTTACCATTTGGTTTCCCCGTAACCAAATTGATGTGTTGTGTAATGTGTTATCTAAATGTGCATTTACTTTGTATCAATCTGGATTAATAAGTATAAGAAAAGATAAAGTTGCTGATAACTGATTCACCCCCCCCCGCCTCTCAGTTATCCCTGAAGTATTCTAACAGCATTTTTGTTTGATCATGAGCGAAATTATCAATCTGTCTTAAGTCAAAATCAAAAACTTTCTTTGAATCAATGCACTGCTTGCACATCAATTCAAAGAGGGGAAAATGTAACCACCTAAATTTTGTCTTCTCTGACCATAGACCCTATTTGTCCTAAGTGTGATCATACCCCCAACTATGTCACGACAATGTTACATTGGCATAATTCATTTTAAAATCAATTTTAATTTCCTAGGTGATTTTTATCACTAAATTATATTAACTACTTTAGCCATACAATTCAAATCAATCTAAACCAATCAAAATAAATGAAATTTCAAACATGGCTAAAGTATTTAATCATAAAGGAATTAAATATGTCTTATCACTTAGAAACGAACCCATTCCCCTAGCCTAATTAATTTAATTAAAATGGCTATAGTCCCCTTAATTATTAAAAAGACATTAAAAGCTTAAATAATTAAATCCCATATTCTTGAATAAATTATTTTAAATAAATCATTTCATTTATATTCCCCTAAACCCCAACCTAACCTATTTCAACCACTTCTACCCTAGGTTCTAACCCATCCCAACCTATTCACCCCATGCTAAATATAATCCTAATCCTAATCCCACTCTAACGCACCTCCTAATGTTGTCACATTCCATTAAGGAGTGATTAAGGACTCAACCCACTTGAGAAAGTCAAGGAATCTCAAGATTCCTTTCCTCAAGTCCACCTTCTCAAGCTTGACTTACATCCCTACCCATGACTCTTAATTGCTCACATTGAATGTGGAATTTAATGCATTTGCCTCCACCATGCCTCATTAATTCCCAAGGCATTAATGCCTCTTACACTTCATTATTGAGTTTTACAACTCTATTAATGCACCTTGTCCACCCTCTCTCTCCTAATTCTTCTATAAATAGAAGGGATTTTTTTAGCACAAATAAGCCCATAATTTAGATTGAAAATACATTGTTATGTTGTTAAGATTTAGATAGCTTCATTTTTAATTCATAGTTTCATTATCATGCAGGGTTATAATGTTTATTTTAGAGATAATATGCATGTTTAATGGCTAAATAGTTTGTTTTAAACTCAAATATTTCATGCTAAGTCGTATATGTCACTGATAGTAGCATAATCTGAGAGTTGTTATATTTCTTATCATATTATTCTTAGTTAGAAAGAAATAGGTCGATTTTAGTGCTTTATATGTTCATCTAACCATGTTTTCCGCTAACACAATGACCTATTGAAGTGTTGTGTCGCAGGTAACAGGTGCACTATTTCACACACACATCTCTCTCTTTTCTCTCTTTCGCTTTCATTCTAGTAGGATTAGATCGTGAAGCTATGCTATTTATAGTGTTGCTCTTTTCCTTCTTATATACTCATTTATGCTTTTATGATAGCTTTCCAAATATGATATTAGTATAGGAAGCATTTTCTTAGTAAGGTTTCCGTTGCTAGTTGATTTGGGTTTGTTTTTGTACCAACCCCTCTTTTTGGTGTCTTTTCGCTTTATCTTTATTTACTCTCTTTTTTCATACCCTTGTGCATGTATTTTGAGTTAGAATCATTGGTTTTGGGGCTCATGTCCTTGACTAAGTGATGTTCTACCTCGTTGCGATTCACCAAAGTCTTTCTTCTAACTTTACCGTGAGTATGTTCAATTTCCATACTCCCACTAAAGTGGGGGCTTAATGTATCATCTTAAAATGGAAGAACTTCCATGTTAAGAACATTTAGCCCTCCTTAGGGTTTTTTTTAGGCCATCATCATATTTTCCTCTCATTTCTACCCCTTCTACATCTTTTGTTCCTATTTAGGGCCCTGATTGGGCCCCTCCAGACATTGTTTATCCTGCCTAGCACATTTTCCAAAGGTTCTAACTCCCTGGGTCAAGGTCAACCTCAACCTTGACCTAGGTTAGGGTCAACCTCAACCTCAACCTAGGTCCCCCTTTAAAATTGGAAATTTGGTCAGCTGCTGAGGGACATCCAAAAGTTCATTTTCCTACTTTCGGGTCAGTTGTTTTGGGTTCCAAAGTGACGACCCTTAAATTATATTTAATATAGGTCCAATTCTATGGGTATAGGTCTAATTAGAATTTAATTTTCCTATGTAGGCTTCTCTAGAAGATAGTACCCTAGACTTGCATATCAGGAAGCATTTCTCCTCTCATTTCCAACTAAGGATATCAAGGACATGCATGAACATCTACATATAACTCTTATATGATTTCAATCTTTCAAGTGTTCAACCAAGGTTGTCAAGTATTCTTCCTAAGAATTTCAAGTTCTCCATTGAAGATCAAGGATTCAAGCATTCAATCCATTGAAGAGATTTGGTTCAAACATTCAAGATTCATCATTCAAACCCTAGATCTATCCATCATGGTGGTGTGATCTTCTTTCAAGATCCTTTGTGCATCCTCAAGATTCATTCATTCCTCCTTCAAGGTGGATTCCAAGAATACAAACATGGAGGTTTTGATTTACATTTATGGTTTCTAATATTGAGTCAAAGCTTTCATATTAACATACTTTGTTTACATTCGAAATACAATTGCATATCTATTGAGTATCATAGCTTCATTATTAGATCTACTTCTACTACTTGCTAACATTCTCTATTTCAATTATTGATTTCAAGGTTAATTCCAAAATCGGGGTTGGACTAAGGCAAACCCCTCCCTCAACAAACAAAACCATTTTTCTTGCAGATACAGGTTCCCCTCCCTCAACAAACAAAACCATTTTTCTTTCAGATACAGGTTTGGGATAGCAGATTCAAGTGCAGATCTAGATACCCTTTTCGGCAGAATTTCAGGATTCGAAAATAGATTTTCTATTAGACTGTGTAGGTCAAGGTTGACTTTCTATTATGGGTCAAGATCGACTTTCTATTTTAGGTCAATATCGACCTTCTATTTTGGGTCAAAATTGACCTGAGCCAGATCTAGAAAAGATTTTTGGGTTTTCTCTATCTCTATGTTTATGTGCCCAGTCTGGTTGCAGAACTTCTAGAAACTCAGTGCAAACACCCAAAAATAGGCTTTTCTATATTTGGTTTCTAATATTGAGTCCAAGATTTCATATTAACATACTTTTTTTACATTCAAAATACAATTGCATATCTATTGAGTATCATAGCTTCATTATTAGATATACTTCTACTACTTGCTAGCATTCTCTATTTAAATTATTGATTTCAAGGTTAATTCCAAAATTGAGGTTTGACTAAGGCAAACCCCTCCCCCAACAAACAAAACCATTTTTCTTACAGATACATGTTTGGGACAGCAGTTTCAAGTGCAGATCTGGATACCCTTTTCGACAGACTTTCAAGATTCAGAAATAGATTTTCTGTTAGACTGTGTAGGTAAAGGTCAACTTTCTATTCTGGGTCAGGATCAACTTTCTCTTCTGGGTCAAGATCGACCTTCTATTTTGGTTCAAATTTGACCTGAGCCAGATCTGGAAAATATTTCTGGGTTTTCTCCGTCTCTGTGCTTCTGTGCCCGATCTGATTACAGAACTTCCAGAAACTCAGTGCAGACACCCGAAAATAGGATTTTCTATATCTTCTACATTCCAAGGTAAATGTTTCATTTCAATTAAGGTTTTTCTTTATAATTCAGAATTAGATCTCCCTTCCTTATCTATAGATAGTTGATTCCTTTTTGCATTGATCTTCTCCTTTCAATTAATCAATTGGGATCTCCTTGTCTTGGATTAGGAGGTCACACATTCCCATAAACCCACAACACAATTTTATATATATATATATATATATCCTACACACACACACACATATATATATACATATACATGTACATATATATGTGTATATATACATATATGTATACACACACACACACACACACACACATATATATATATATACAAATAATAATTTAAGGAAAGGATTATTAATGTTTTTTTTCTACTCATATAAGGGATAAATAATAATTAATTATTTTTCTTTTTAAAAGAATCACATAAAAGGAATCTTATGTTAATTATACTATTTAAAGTTGAAAAGCTTTTGGTTTAAGTAGTTCAAAATTTAATAAACTTAAGTTTATGCTAGGAAGTAGTTAAACAAATAAAAAGAGATAAAGGAATCATTCCCTCTATTCCACGTATTGTCAACTTTAATCTCTTTGGGTTGGATAAAATATTATTAAAAACTTTAAGGAAAATGAAAAGGTTGACTGTACCCTTTTAAATATATAAAATACTCCAATAGTGCAATTACTAGTAAGCATCTCTCTCTCTCTCTCTCTCTCTCTCTCTCTCTCTCTCTCTGTGTGTGTGTGTGTGTGTGTGTGTGTGTGTGTGTGTGTGTGTGTGTGTGNATAAAATACTCCAATAGTGCAATTACTAGTAAGCATCTCTCTCTCTCTCTCTCTCTCTCTCTCTCTCTCTCTCTCTGTGTGTGTGTGTGTGTGTGTGTGTGTGTGTGTGTGTGTGTGTGTGTGTAGACACACACACAACACACACACACACACACACTAGCTTAAACAAAAAAGAATTAAAATAACACATTGGTGCAGGAGCACCTAGAGAACTTAGGGTTAAAGGCCCTTAGGAAAATTTTGGATTTGTTTAAGCTGGTTTGTAAGGTGTTTGTTCATTCACTATTGTAATGACCGAGTGCAAAATGGGTCAATTCAGTGAATAAACATCCTAGTTGCTTAGTTGTAGGTTTTTAGGTTAATGGTGTGTTGCTGAGGTAGTTTGTAAGCCTCTATAAATCCAACCAAAGCATTAGGAACCTTAGCTAAGTTTCTTGGTATGTACTGAAGTTCTCGTCATGTATTACTAGTGCTCGGTAATGATACTCAGTACTGGTGCTTGGTAATGATGCTTGGTATTGGTGCTCGGTAATGATGCTCAGTACTGGTGCTTGGTACTCGGTACTGATGCTTGGTAATGATGTTACTCGGTACTGATGGTGCACGATATTGATGGTGCTCAATAGTAAGGTGATCGGTACTAAGTTATTAATCAATGGCATGTTCTAATGCTCGGTATGTGTTGTTGTTGCTTTATAAAATCAGTTACAACGGCCTGGGTAAAGAGGATCTTATCTTTAGTGGCTAGTATGGTCAGTTGTAACGTCTCCTAAAAAGATTATTTCAACTTGAGTAGGAAGTTAAGGTTGTTCCAATGATGGGAAGATGATTTAAGATCCCACAAGCCTTCATTTAGAGATAGTCAAAAATATGGATGGTAGATAGAGAGATTGAAAGAGTTGGATACTTTTTTATGGTTTTCTTATTTTCCAATGAATGAAAAGTTGCAGGTTGTGTGTTTAACTATTGTGGTTTACTCTATGTGCAAGTAGCTTAGTCTTTTGCTTTTGTTTTGCAAGTTGTAAGTTTCTAGCCCATTCTGGGTTGTAAATACCATATGGCTCCTAAAGGTTCTTGAATCCATGGTGAGAACCATGTGCCTAGATGGAATTCGAGAGGAGCCCATGAATATAGTTTTCTTTTTGTTTTTGTTAGGATAACTGACAGTCATGATTTTGGAGTTCTTACCTGTTGCCCATAAATCCGAAATTCACAAACCTACATGAAACATTAGTTTAACATAATTTTCAATCAAACTTTGAAAGATCTATCTAGGTTGATCAACTTTGAAAGTAAAAGAAAATTAAAAGCGTCTCATGGATCTATATCTAGGAGGACTAAAAAAATGCTCTTAGTTGCAAAGCATCCTAAAGTGACAACCCCTAGAACGAGAATTGTACTAATGATGATCAAAATATGGATCTAATATGCAAATTAAGATGAATTGCCCTATTCTATGCTCAAATTCTATGTGATCATGAATGATTTTTCCATTATAACAAGACTCTTCAAGAATTCTTCAATGCTAAATGCTAAATTCCCAATTCAAGATGCAATTTGAATGTGAATTATGACTCTAAATGTGAATTGGTTTCCTTACACTAAGAAAATCATCATATTTATAGGAATTTGCAAGGGTAGGGGGTGAGTTTGATTAACCAAGGTCAAGGTAGAATTGTGGTCAAGGTAGACTGATGGCTTTCAAATAGAGGGACAAGATGAAAAAAGGAGTGGTGAGGATAGAAAAGCCTAAATGAGTGGCTAAGATAGAAAAGTCTTGGACTTATCCACGTGCTCTCTATCCCTTCTTCTCATTGGCTCTTTGATTCTTTGTCTCCTTTGTTGAAAGTAATTAGGATTTAATTAAACCAATAAATTAATTAAATTAGCCATGTAAGGGGTTTTAATGGGTTGCATTTGATTTATTTAATTTGAACTATATAACTAATTGATTTATTCAATTACATAGTTTAATTAATCCCCTTTTGGCTTAGATTTAATTAATTAAATGTCTTTGTTATTTAATCCATGATTTTTACTTGATTTGACCCCTTTTGACTTTGGTTGACCATGTTAATTTTGGTTGACCAGTTTTGGGTGTCTATAAATGCCCCTCTTTGACTCAATGTGTGAAACGCAATGGTTCAAAGAATATCTGATGTTTGATGTCTGATACTGATTTGATGTCCAATCTTATGTGATACTGATGATGATGCTACTACTAATATGATGTTGATATGATGATGATATGATGTTGATGTTGTTTCTTTGATAATGTGATACCTATGTTGTGAAAATTGTTCCATTTTGATGCCCTGATGTAAAAAAAAAAATTTGACATCCAATGTCCCCGATTTAAAAAGTACCCCGATTGACAAAACTATGCACTCTGGTGCCAGTATGCTGCTAGTATGCCCCCTCGGGATTAAAATTGAGCTGATTTTGCAAGTATTAGAGATGAGGAAATTTTTTTATTTTGATTTCAAAAATTTAGTTAATGTCATTCTTGCAGATTTAAATCCCGACAAAAGATGAACTTTGAAGATGAGAAAATATTGCAAACCTTGATCTTCTTTTGATACCAGCTAGATGCCTCAGAGATAATCTGGTCAAGATGATTATGGGTATGATATTCCCCCTCAATAGATCGATTAGATAGAGTGTGATGAGATGGATCTCTTGATAGATTAGAAGAGAAATATTTGATGGTTGATATTGCACTAGATGGTATGACTTATGACGATTAATACTAGATTGATTGATGATTATTGATAGATGGTTGGATAGATAGGATGATAGGTTGATTGATCTAGAATTTTGATGAAGTTTTTACAAATAAGTGATAGAAAAAGGTTCCAATTAAGATTTGATCAAAATGAAGTCAGTCTAAGCTGATGGAGTCTTAATAGAAAAAGATATATTTCTACGATATAGACTAAAAATTGACCTCGATTCCTTGGGTTCTAGGTGAAGGACTTGTAATCCTTAATAGTGAAATTTCCAAAATCAAAGATCAATATTGTTTTGATAACACTTGCAATTGATGTGATATGAATAGAACAAAGATGAAGGATTTACTTGTTTGAAAAATATGGTATATGATTGATCGTTGGATGAGAGAACATGATAGATGATAAACCAATAGCTTCTTGGGGATTGACACAGGGCTATCTATGGGTGCAAGTACAGGTGATGTTACATTGATGGACCGTCCTATAGAATCAAGAATAAATCATGCTTAGATCATTGTGATGGTATCATAAATTTGATGATGGATATATGTATCTCTTTGTTATGTTACCAATGGACTCTTGATGTATCATCTTAGATGATGTACACTTGTGATGTGGACACTTGTGATTTTGGACATTTGAGAGACCTTGCCTCTTCCTTTTGATATTTATAATTTGACTTGGATGATTGATCCCCATTTTCTTTGAGAACTCCCATAATGATTATTAATGCATGATTTATTCTAACATGAATTCAATATGCGAATGCAACTACACAATTGTCACTTTGTAACAGATCACTATTTTAGCAATTATCATCAGTGAGTTTTTTTGGTACATCATTTAGAAATTGGTACAACCCTCACTGGTTAGATTTGCAAACCATGATGATATAAAGATCAAGAAACATCATTGAACTAACTTTGTTATTTGTTTGTTAATCCATTTTCTTAGAAAAAATTTCATCCAATGTTAATCCTTTGTTCATATTGGTTGATTCGATGTTCCAGCATAATGTTTGATTTCTTAGCCTTTGAATTTGATTCAATGTTTGGATTTGATGTCGATGTTTGAGTTTGAGATTTGGTGAATCAATCAGGTGTTTTGAAATTGGATTTTTGGATTCAATTAGAAAATTTCAAGTGTCTTGATTTGTGATCTTGATGAAGAATGTGTGTGTTTGGCTTGTGCATGTTTCAAAGATGATCACATGAAGATCAGATGTGTACCCCTGGTTTGGATGAAAATTCATTCAAAATCGATAATGGGTGGTTATTTTGGGTCACTTTTATTAGCACAATTTCCCCCTAGTTTTTCATTTTTTCGATTTTTAATTTTTTTTCAACTTTTTTTATTTTTTTGAATTTTGAATTTTGATTTTTTTTTTACTTTTTCTTGATTTTTTCAATTGCAATGTCCTGTGTGCTGATTTGTTGACTTTTGATGAGTAACATTTTTTTGATTTCTTCTTAATTTTGTCAATTTTGAAACTTGATTTCTTGATTTTGAACATGATTTTTTATTATTGATTTGGATTTTAAAGATTGATAGTTCTCAAGCACCATCAGATTTGTTTGACCCCAATGTCTAGGAAAATGTAGGGCATGACAGATGGATGAGAAAGCTAACGAATAAAAAATTAATAGGCCATGATAGATGAAGTGAGTGAATGTGACCCGTAAGACCATCTCCTCAAGATTACCCAAGCTAAGGAAAAAGGGATATAACAATGTGAATTTTTTTATTTTTTTTAATAAGAAATGGAAGCCAATGATGCAATGCTAGATAGCCTATAGGATAGTGACCTAATATCATGAAAGTGGGTATTCCAAAAGAATGAACATGTCAAGAATTTTTTGAGAATAAATTTTGTACATTACATCATTGATTTCAATCAAGACCAAGGGTTCAATTTGGATAAGATATGGATAGGATTGAATGACCAAGATAAGGTTCAATGGAAGCCATGAGTGGATGGTTTGGAATTATTGTCAGGATTCTTAGGGATGACGAGGGTTGATTTGGGATTGATGTAGAACCAAGATCCAGTTGTTACCGAGATTTAGCTTGACTCTTCTCTAAGGTCTCTTGCACAGACCTTATAGGGTATTATCTCAACCTAGCTTGAGGAAGTCACTAAGATCTTCACCTCAAGTGCCCTAGACCTGGTTTACACCATAAAGCTTCTAATTCATGCTAATTAATCCATTAGGAATGATTCATTCTCAATGTTAAACTGATGGGTTTCATCTCTTCAATCAGTTTAAACAGATCAAACATACAACACATAACAAATTACAAAAGGAATCATCAATACTCTCTAAAAATCTATTACATGTACAATATTCTTACAATCTTACTATCTTCATATCTCTACTTCTGTTTTTTTTTTAAATACAAGCTTCTAACTATATATCTAACCCTTGAAATATCTCCAAAATATCTCGTGCTCTTCAACCACCCTCCTTAGGCGACATGGTTGAGCCATAAATGACCCTCCTATCATGGGAACGGATGTCCCTATTCATTCAAGGTAACAATGACATGTTGGGAGCCATCACAATTGATCCATCTTGTCATACATGTCACATCCCAAGTTTCATGGGTCATTAACCGACATTACCAAGTGCCAGTATTAACTTCACTGAGCAACAGAACAATCATCGGTGAGCATAGAAAATTCAACATCGAGTGTCAGAATAAAAATCCAAAAATAAACACCAAACCTGAGTGACATCCCCAAGAGACACAACCAATGGACATAACCAATGGGAATTCCTAAGAGACATTACCGATGGGCCTTTCTGAGAGACATTACCGATAGACATAATTGATAGACATTCCCAAGAGACATTACCGATGGGCATTCCCGAGCACCATTATCTCTTATATGCAGAGTATCAATCTTTGGTTCCTAGAGCCTTGTTGCATTTCCAGAGGTTTATAAGCTACCTCTACACACATTCAAATATGAAACAACTATAAAACACTATGGTGTTTGTTCATCGATTAACCTCGGTCATTACAAGATTGGTGGAACAAAACACCTTACAAACCAAAAAACTTCTATCCTAGAAATGTTCCTAACCTTAGGTGCTCTTGCATCATACTCTTGAGGTGGAAAAGAATCCAAGTCCCATGGATTTTTTGACCTCTTTCTAGTCTTCCAATTTGGGGATACTACTTGGTGACCTTGATGAATAAGAAAACCATCAATAAGATTCTCCTTCAATCCTCCAACAAAGGAGCTAGAAACTAAGAATTTCATCACTTCTACATGCACCAAAACATAATTTTGGTTCAACACTCATTCCTTTGCAAGAATATTCAATGGATCCACCACTATAAGACATATGACTATCCCAAATTGAGTCTCCTTGTCATGCTCATGACTCATAGCCCTATTAATTTCAGCAACATCCTTTGCAAACTTCCTCTCACCATCTCCATGACCCTCTGTACCATGAGATTATTCCACTACCTTTTGTTTCTTAGTCTTTGTTTTCATATCTAATTTTTCCTCTTATCTTGCTAATGGAAAATCTTCAAGATACTTTTGCTCCAAAGAATCTCCACATATCATATCTGATTCAGCACTAAGAACCTCTGCAACATCTAGAATCTTCTCCTCAATAGGTGCCTTTCCATCTTGTCATTGCTTGCACAAGAACTCATCTCTCTCTTCTTGTTCTAGGAGTTCATGTAACTTGCTCTAATTTTCCATTAGCTTGGATTCATTGTCCTCTATCCTTTTTCTTATGTTTCTCATCTCTTCTAGTATTTGGTTTCTTGCTTCCTTTTTCTTCTTGGCTACTACTTCTTCTCTTTGCTTTCTTTCTGAATCTTTAAAGGCTTTGTATGCCTCATAGATTACACTCTCTTCCATTGTCAAATACATCTTGACTATCTTTTCCAACTGCAAGGATCTACTTCCTTGCTCTGATACCACTCTGATGTAATACCAAGGTCTAGTTGTTACCGAGAGTCAGCTTCACTCTGCTCTAAGGTCTCTTGCACAGACCCTATAGGGTATTATCTCACCCTTGCTTGAGGAAGTCACTAAGATCTTCACCTCAAGTGACCTATACCTAGTTTACACCATAAATATTCTAATTCATGCTAAGGAATCCATTAGGAAAGATTCATTCTCAAGGTTAAACCGATGGGTTTAATCTCTTCAATTGGTTTAAACAGATCAAACATAGAACACAACAGATTATAGAAGGAATCACCAATACTCTGAAAGTCTATTACATGTACAATATTATTAAAATATTACCATCTTCATATATTTTCTTCTTCTTTTAAAAAAATACAATCTTCTAACTATATATCTAACCCTCGAAATATCTCCAAAATATCTCATGCTCTTTAACCACCTTGCTCAGGTGGTATGGTCGAGCCATAAATGACCCTCCTGTCATGGGAATAGATGTCCTTGTTCATTCAAGGTAAAAATGAAATGTTGGGAGCCATCACAATTGACCCAGTTGGTCATAGATGTCACATCCTACATTTCCTGGTTCGTTAGCTGACATTACTGAGCGCCAGCGTTGACTTCACCGATCAACAAAACAATTGTCAGTGAACACAGAAACTTCAACACCAAGCGTCAGAACAAAAACCCAAAAAAAAATAGTGACCCCAAACAACATCCCCGAGAGACATAACTGACAGGCATTCTTAAGAGACATTACTGATGGGCCTTCCCGAGAGACATTACCGATGGACATAACCGGCGGACATTCCCGAGAGACATTATCGATGGGCATTCCTAAGAGCCAGTATCTCTTATATGCAGAGTATCAATCTTTGGTTGCTAGAGCCTTGTCGCATTTATAAAGGTTTATAAGCTACCTCTACACACATTCAAATAGGAAACAACTATAAAAAACTATGGTGTTTCTTCACCAATTGACCTCGATCATTACAAGATTGGTGCAACAAAACACCTTACAAACTGAAAAGCTTCTATCCTAGAAATGGTCATAACCTTAGGTGCTCCTGCACCAGGGATAAGAAAGATCATGATAGGGTAGCATGAACGAAACAAGATAATAGGTAGATGGAAAGGACAACTGATGTCAATATGCCTGATGCACATGGATATGTTCAACCTTGTCAAGATCAAAATTGAAAGATGGAATATGAATGCAAATAGGATAAATGGTAAGATATGGAAGATGTAGGATATGATGGATAACATGGCTAATATATCATGGATGGAACTTGCCCCCAAGTGTAGAGTACAAGAAAGTGGACTATGCATGATGCTTTTTTTCCAGGTTTTCATCATGGTACTTTCCCAAGGTGCCACAAGAAGTGGTTTTCATCATAGGATGAATGATTTCTCTTTACTTTTTTTTTTTTCTTCTTTTTCTTTTTTTTTCTTTTCTACATTTTTGGAAGATAGTGAATGGAGGAATTTATAACTCTTTCTCTATATATAATTCCCCTTTAAAATGTATTCTATAATGAACCATGGCTATGGAAAGGATGTTCAAAGATATTGATAAGGTAAGGATAAAGGATAGATATGGAGGATAAAGGTAGATGGTGATTAAGGTTTTATGCCACATATTGGATAAGAGGGATGTAAGGATGGAAAAGAGGTGTTGGATAATGGATAGGAGGATAAGTAGCATGTATATTATGGATATAAATTTCAGCAAGATCAACTTTGACACACACTTTGAAGGGTGGTGGAATGATGGAGGAAAAATGGATGAGGAAACTTGAAATTGTGATGGAGGAAAGATTGTGTATTTTGGAACACAAGGACCCAAAATGAATGGACAAGGTGATGAAGTATCTAAGGTAGTGGATTTTGGGACATGAGGACCCAAAATAGATTTGGAAGATGTAAAATGTTTGAAAGGAGGTGGAGTGGAAGCCTTTGGAAGCTTGAATGTAAACCTTGATTTTTCTTTTGTGTGCAAGTCTTACAAAAGTGACTTGGGAATACACATAGTCTTTGATTTTTATTTCTTTTGTGATGCTTTAGAATGTATTTCTTCAATGAGGGATTTGGGAACACACATTTTCTTTCTGGAACTTTTCAGCCTTTTGGATATTTCTTTTTTCTTGGTGGACCTTTGCGGCCTTTTGGATATTTCTTTTTTATTTTTATTAACATGTCGATTAGATTGGACATGGTGATCTTGGTACATATGTGGACTCTTGGATTTAGGATTTTTATGTTTGATATCCAAGTTTCTTCAAAAAAAATTTGGGTTCATGGATGGATGGGAATCATATGGAGGGTTCATATGGATAGGCTCTTGGAAATTTCTCAAGTATGTTTGCCTTAGTTGATCTTGATATATTATATGGTAAATGGATGACAAGCTAGGAATGGTGGATGGAGAGATATAAGGACCCAATATGGATGGAAGGGATGAAGATTTTTTCTTTAGGAAATAGGGATCCAAAATGGATTTGGAGAATGGAGACTTTAGGTTTGGGATATAGTGACCCAAAACAGATTTGGAGGATGGGGAAGGTGTATCATTACATTTTAATGGAGGGAGATAAGGTGTGAAAGGGGTATCAACATATTTAGAGTGAGAAATATTTCCATGATCATCATATTTTAGATTTATCTTTATCTCAAAGGGCTCATTGGTAGATTTGATAGGAGAAACTGAAGCTTGAGGGGATTTATTATCATGAAATGGATTGGTAGAAATGATAGATTTTTGAGGTAGACATGGAGGATCATGACAAGGATTTGATGGGATACTTTGATCTTGACATGGAAGAGTTTTACTGGATAGGGTGGAAATGGAAATGGAGCTCGTAAGAGGAGATATGGATATGAAGGTAGAGAAGGTAATTTTCTCTTGGTTTTCAATAGGCTCATTGGAAATGGTGGAAGGGATATCTTGATCTTGCTTAGGAGGTGGATAATATATAGGACTTGGATGGATACTTTTTTCTTGATATGGGAAGGTATCATTAGATGGTTTAGAAAGGGTACTTTTCTCTTGATTTTAAATAGGCTCATTGGAAATGGTGAAAGGGATGTCATGGTCTTGCTTAGGAGGTGAATAAGATGTGAGGTTTGAAGGGATACTTTTTTCTTTAAATGGAGGGATATTATCTTGGAATAAGTCTAAGGGTATGAGAGAATCATCATGAGACTCTAGGGATATGGGATCTTGGTCAAATATCGGATAGGATTGGATATATTTTGATCTTGAACTTTACTAAGACTTGTTTCTTTGCACTTTGACTTACCTTATTGACATGGAACCACTAATAAGGACAAGGTATGAGTTTGGAGATGCATGGGGCATTCTTGAAGGTATGATGAAGCATAATTTTGAATAGGAATGATAGGCATTGAATTACATGATGGCTCAGGGTCTAAGATATTTGAATCATGGAAGAAACTTGTAGCAAGATGTAAATTAGCTTGGATTTCTTCTATAGGAAGCCCTTGAGGGTAGACATAGTCAACATGGAAAGTATCATCCTTAAGTTCATTTTTTTATGGAGATGATGTAGCTAGGTTTGAAGCTTTAGTGGATGGAGGAATGGTGGAAAATTCATAGGTTGCATGAGGACCATTACTAGACATTGGTTCATGGTTTAGATGTTTCTTGAGAGTAGTATCTTGTTCTCCATTAGATGAATCATTAGGATTTTGCACTTCAATTATGTCATCATCAATTAGATATTGGATTTTATGTTTCAATTCCACACAATTTGAAGTTTTATGTCTATTATGTCAATGGTATGCACAATAGTTTCTGAAAAATGTAAATCCACACAAATTCATTTGAGGCAACATGATGAGATTGTTTTCAAGGAGTTCTTCCAAAGAGTATTCATAAGATTTTTCCAAAGGAGTAAATGATCTATCTAATGGACATTTAAATTCTTGTGTATTTCCCAAAGAGATATTGGATGCAAGATCATGATGATCTAATTTATTGTTGTCATATGATTGATAAACAAGACTCTCAATGGAATCTGTTGTAATTTCCTCTTCATTCTCTTGATCAAAGATAGGATGGTCATGAAGTTGTTCTTGATAAAAAAAAATGGGTTTGTCATTCTTAGATGCCTCTTTTTTTGAAGAAAAGGTAGACATGTTTAGATCACAATTAAAGAGAAATGGAAGCTTTTTTATTAATGAGTAGTTTTTGAATGGTGTATCCTTTTCTTCCTTTAGGTCTTGGATTTGTGATTGCAAAGATTGAATTTTCTCTGCGGTAGTTATAATAAGATTCTCCTCTTCATTCTTATCATGATTAGGGCATCTAGACCATTTATTTTCAAGGATGATGTGATTGAATTGATGTTCTTATAAAAGTGGTTGAGGATGTGTGGTCTCTTCCCTATGCAAAGTTTCATCTTCTTGTAAAGACAATTTGATATGATGGAATTTCATCCAAACCGACAGGAAAGGGAATTGAGAAGTTTTGTTAAAGAATTATTCACTTGAGAAGAATGATTATTTGTATGAACTTTGGATCTTTCAAATGTATTTTGTATTTTTTTTAAAGATAATGTATCATCAAGCATAGAAAGCACAAATACACATGTTTTCTAACTTCTAAAAAGCTATAAAAGTTTATATTATTGTATGTTTTTGACAAAGTCTCCATAAGAAAACAATTTAGTCCAGCTACCTATGGTAAATTTGGTTTAAAAAGGTCTAAAAAGGTAATCTTTCTACTTAACCATGTTGTAATCAACATTTCATTCAAAAATACTTGAGTCTATCCCCCATTGCAAAGGCCTCCCACACGCGTAAAAACATGATTTTGTGCAATCCCGAAGGACTACTAGAGGAGGTATGATTCTCAAATATTTTTGTCAGTCACCCCATTAAGGATAAATGCATTTTACATTATAGTGGGTTGGTTTACCAAGGCTAAAATGGTTGTATCCCACTTGGGCCATTCCCTCTCACCATCCTCAATAAGGCAAATCTCAGGAGGTAGGTCCACTAAATATCTAGCAAGTATATGGAACGCAAGAAATGAAATTAATACATAGGTTTAGGAGTTTTTTCCACCCAAAGGGTGAAGATAATATCCCTACTACTTACTCACTTCCAAAAATAATTAACAAAGTTCATTCCAAGCCTCTTTAATCCACAAACAATAAGGTTTATTAGGTGTTTGGTTCATTTCTTAGCTCTTTTCTATCCCAAATTTTGCATGTCAAGGAGTTTGATTCACCAAAGGTAAAGAGAATATTCTTCATGCTTCACTTAAGATTTCAATTTTCTCTTTTACCTTAAGCTATATATGTGAATAAAATTGCCACAATTTAAACAAAATGCATAAGGATTTAGGAATACCTCATTTTGATGCTAGCAAAGGCTAGGCGCATTTATGATTTTGTTTATTTTTCTTTTTGTATACTCACCTAGTGGTGATTGTTCCCACTCCTTAGCATCCACATTTTCTCCCCAAAATATTAGTTTCAAAAACCAAACAAAACAAAGTGAAGGAAAATTGAAACCAAATACACCTTAAATGAATGAAGAAATACTTAAGGCAAAGATAGAAACTTAGTTTGATAGAGTTTGAGAATTTTGATGTAATGTTCGTATGATTTCTCAGCTTCTTCTAAGTTTTCCACTATGTTTTCTTTATGGATTTGTTTAGAATATTTATTCAATCTTTTAGATTCCTTCTCTTTCCAATAATCTGGTACTCTACACTTTTATTTTTGAGCTTTAAGATGTATCATATTCAAACGGGACAAGTATCTAAACGACTATATGGTATATTATAAAATGCTTGGTAAAGGTTAGTGATCTTCCAATACCTATTTTGTGCTTGAATCCTTTCTTCCAATATTTTGGCTTCAATCGCTAATTATATCCATTTTTCTTCTTTGTTTAGCTTCTTTGCCTCCTTCCTTTGATTATAATCATGTGATTTGTTTATTTCTTTCTGAGTTTTTCTTGACTTGATCCTTTTAATCATCTGCAATTCATCAAAAAAATGTCAATTAATTATCAAATTTATCAATTTTACAACTTAAATTTGATGTTCTTATCATTAACCAAATACAATGCAGAACAAACCAAATGTAACTCAAGACAAGCCCGATGCAACTTAGAACAGACCAGATGCAACTCAAAATAGAACATATGCAACTCAGAACAAACCAGATGCAACTAAAAATAGACTAGATGCAATTTGGAATAGACCAGATGCAACTAAACATAGACTAGATGCAACTTGGAACATACCAGATGCAACTAGACATAGACTAGATGAAACTTGGAACAAACCAGATGTAACTAAACATAGACTAGGTGCAACTCAGAATAGACCAGATGCAACTAAACACAGACCGGATAAAACTAAACATAGACTAGATGCAACTCAAAACAGACCAGATGCAACTAAACACAAACTACATGCAACTAAAAATTTATCAAATGTTTATGCAGAATCTCCTAAATGATATGCAAATTTCAAACAATGAAATGCAAATTTTTCTAAAGATATGAAAATTTTCACTAAATGAAATGCAAAGTTTAAAAGATATGCAATTTTTCACTAAATAAGATGCAAAATTTCCAAAAGATATTCAAATCTTCCTAAATGCTATGAAAACTTCACTAAGTGATAGAATTTACAACATAACCCTCAATAGAGCCTATTTATTAGCAAAAACCAAATGCAAGCTTCGTTGGACCAGGTGTGAGCTTCTTTGGACCAAATGCGGGATTGTACAGACCGTATCCTATCTTTCACAGACCAGGTGTGAGCTTTGATAGACTAGGTGTGAGCTTGTTTATGTTAGGTACAAGATTTCATAGACTAAATTTCATCTTTCATAGACCTAGTTTGAGTGTTTCCAGACTAGGTGCAAGCTTCTTCAGACCATGCGCAAGCTTCTTTGGACCAGGTGCAAGTTTCTAATGATTTTAGAGAAACTGCAAAGTAAATCCTTCAAAATTGATGTTTACAAAGTGATATTTGGGCTCCACTGTGGGCGCAAAATGTTGTCCATAAATCTACAATTCACAAACCTACATGAAACATTAGTTTAACATACTTTTCAATCAAACTTTGAAAGATCTAACTAGGTTAATCAACTTTCAAAGTAAAATCAAATTAAAAGTGTCTCATGGATCTCTATCTAGGAGGACTAAACAAATGCTCTCAGATGCAAAGCATCCTAAAGTGACAACCCCTAGAATGAGAATTGTGCTAATGATGATGAAAATATGGATCTAACATTCAAATTAAGATTAAATTCCCTATTCTATGTGATCATGAATGATTTTTCCATTATAACAAGACTCTTCAAGAATGCTTCAATACTAAATGCTAATTCCCAATTCAAGATACAATTTGAATGTGAATTATGACTCTAAAAGTGAATTGGTTCCCGTACACTAAGAAAATCATCCTATTTATACGAATTCCCAAGGGTAGGGGGTGAGTTTGATTAACCAAGGTAAAGGTAGATTTGAGGTCAAGGTTGCGTGATGGGTTTCAAATAGGGGATAAGCTGAAAAAAGGAGTGGTGAGGATAGCAAAGCCTAAATGAGTGGCTAAGATAGAAAAGCCTTGGAGTTGATTATTTGTCCCCTTTGTTGAAAGTAATTATGATTTAATTAAATTAATCAATTAATAAAATTAGCCATGTAAGGGGCTTTAATGGGTTGCATTTGATTTATTTAATTTGAACTATATAACTAATTGACTTAATCAATTACATAGTTTAATTAATCCCCTTTTGGCTTAGATTTAATTAATTAAATGGCTTTGTTATTTAATCCATGATATTTACTTGATATGACCCCTTTTGACTTTGGTTAACCATGTTAATTTTGGTTGACCAATTTAGGGTGTCTACATTACCTGAGGCGAGCTTAGTAATAGTCCGGCTAGGGAAGATAGTGAAAAAGATCTTATGAGTGCATTAGCTGAATGGTTTGGTTTAGTTAGAATGAATCTACCCTTGTAGGTTCACCGAGTGAGGAAGAATAACTTGTTGATGGGAATCGGGTCTTAAGAAGGAAGTAAAGTTCTTAGTGACTTACTTCATTTTAGGGTTTGAAAGTACCCTAGGAGGTCTAGGAGAGAGACCTTAGAGCAGAGTAAGGCTGATTCTATAGAGAAGATCTCAAATTCCCATCAAATTGGTATTAGAGCCTAAAGATTGGCTTGTGTTGTTTGGGTATTATCTTCAGAAGAGTATGTATATTCATTCAAAATGGTGACCAATGCTGAGTTGGCAAAGGATGTAGAAGAGCAGAAGGAGGAGAATAGACTCATGAAGGAACAATTGGCCAAAATGGAAACCAAGTTAGAAGAAGTGCATCTTAGGACTGCAGCAGTCGGTGAGCTGATGAGAGAAGATGATGGAAGGGAAAGTTAGTGGTCAAGGAAGACATAATACCTGAGCCAGACCCTGTACTTCAAGAAGAGCCATTATTGAGAGCTTTAAAAGAAATGAGTGGTAAGTCCTTGGAATGTGTACCTCTCTTCAGTGGCAAGATGGAACCAAAAATAGTCATGGAGTGGATAGAAGGTCTTGAGAGTCACTTTGACTGTGATAATGTGACCAAGGCTCAGAAGGTTAGAATTGTCAAGACAAGATTGACAGGGACTTCTCTCACTTGGTGGAAGTTTGTCCAAGATGAAAGGACCAAAGAAGGAAAGAATCCTATAACTAGTTGGAAAGGAATGGTGGCTAAAATGAGGGAAACTTATCTTCCTGATGCTTATGAAGTGCAGTTACACAAGAAAAGATAGAATCTAAGACATAAAGACTTAGAGGTCAGTACCTATATAGAAGAGTTTCACAAGTTATGCTTAAGGTCACATGTAATGGAAGAGGAGAGCCCAAAAGTGGATAGGTATTTGAATGGTCTCAAGTGGAATATCCAAGAGGAAATTATTCTCTTAAGTCCCAAGAAAGTACATCAGTGCTATCAGCTAGCTCTTAAGGTAGAAGAGAAGTTCAAAAAGAAAAAAATATTCAAATAGTAGAGGAAGAGGAAGAGACAATAGAAGTCACAAAGGAGGATTTGGAGGAAGGAATTTTGAGGCTATAAATCAAAGTGAGTCCAAACTCACTGAGAATCAAGGAGAATCAAGTAACACAAGAGGTGGTTACAATCAAGGAAGAGGTTCAAATAACAGTTCAAGAGGAAGAACCAATACCCAGGGAAGAGGATGTTATTTCTCTTCAATGAAGTGCTATAACTGTCAAAAATTTGGGCATCCTACCTATAGATGTCCTAATAAGGGTTCTACATCACAAAGATGAGTGAACAGAATCAATTATGTGCAAGAAGATTCTTCTAGAAACAAGACAATAGAAGTCACCCTAGATTCTGAGATAGGCGAGAATTTGATGATTCGTAGAGCACTCCTCAAAGAGCCCATCAAAGAAGAGCCAAGCCAAAGAAGATCTTTGTTTCAAGTCAAATGCAAGGTACTAGGTGAGGTTTGTAAAGATATCATAGATTCTGGTTCTACTAATAACATATTTTATATGGAGGCTATTGAAAAGTTAAAATTGAAAAAGATTCATGATGCCTACCCTTACAGAGTTACTTGGTTGAATAAAGATCAACATGTATTAGTTAATGAGAAAGCTTGGGTGGAATTTTCCATAGGAAGATATAAGGACCAAGTTTTGTGTGATGTCTTTCCCATGGATGCTTTTCATCTATTGTTGGGTAGACCTTGGCAGTTTGACAGAGTTGCAGTACATGATGGAGCTAAAAAATCCTATTCTTTTAAGAAAGATGGAGTGACTTTCAAGATACAATCAATCTTGGAATAAGGTGAAGTAAAGAAAGGGGGTCCTAACATACTATTGGTCGGTGAGAAAGAATTCTTGAATAAACTAGAGGAAGAAGATGTAGTGGGCTTTTCTTTGGTTCTAAAGCCAAAGGATGAAAACAGAAACAAGAAGGAAGAGTTACCTTTAGAAATCAAGGAGTTGTTAAATAAATACCAAGATATAGTTAGTGATGGTCAACCAGGTAACCTACCACTTGAAAGGTCTATTAGTCATCAGATTGACTTCATCCCAGGAGCCTCACTTCCAAACAAAGCTTCTTATAAAATGACCTCACAATAGAATGCAGAAATTGCTAGCCAAATTCAAGAGTTACTAGATCAAGGGTTGATTAGAAAGAGCATAAGTCCATGTGTTGTTCCCACAGTCCTAGACATAAAGAAGGGTGGTACTTGGAGGTTGTGTATAGATTCTAGGGCCATAAATAGGATTACTATCTAGTATAGATTCCCAATACCTAGGATACAAGATTTAATGGATTGTCTCTGTGGAGCTAAGTATTTCTCCAAAATAGATCTTAAGAGTGGGTATCATCATATAAGAATAAGAGGTGAAGATCAATGGAAAATTGCTTTTAAGACTACCGAGGGACTCTATGAGTGGCTTGTTATGCCTTTTGGGTTATCCAATGCCCAAAGCACATTTATGAAGTTGATGAATGAAGTGTTGAAGGAATTCATTGGAAAAGGGGTGTTGTGTATTTAGATGAAATTTTAGTGTTCAGTAAAACCAAGGAGGATCATCTCAGACATATGTAAATGGTAATACAAAGACTGCATGAGGATAAGTTGACAATCAACTTATAGAAGAGTGAGTTCATGAAGAAAGAGTTAGTATACTTAGGTTTTGTTATCTCAGAGGGTAACTTGAAGATGGATACAAGAAAGGTGGAAGACATTTTGAATTGGCCTGCACCTAAGTCAGCCACAAAAGTAAGAAGCTTCCATGGATTAGCATAGTTTTATAGGAATTTTATCAGATAGTTTAGTGAATTCAGCGCACCTATTTTGGATACCATAAAAGGAGGTATAAAAGCCAAATTCAAATGGAATGAGGAGGCTAATAAGGGATTTGAGAATTTCAAGAGAAGAATAGCAACCCAACCTATACTAACACTTCCCAGTTTTGACAAGTTGTTTACTATGGAATGTGATGCCAGTAATATTGTCATAGGTGCAGTTTTGAGTCAAGAGGGAAACCCAGTAGCTTTTCACAGTGAAAAAATCAGTGATGAAAAGAGGAAGTACTCATCATATGATTTATAATTATATACATTGGTACAAGCACTAAATAAGTGGAAACATTATCTCCTTCCTATAAAAAATTAGTCTTTACTGACAATTAGGCTTTAAGCTTTCTGAATTCACAGGATAAACTAAGCCATAAGCATATGAAGTGGGTGGAGTATATCCAAGCCAAACCCTTCACCATCAAGCACAAAAAATGATTTTAGAATAAGGTGGCAGATGAATTGAGTAGAAGTGTTGGAAACAATCAAGACTAACCAAGTTACTGAGAGGGGAGGGGTGAATCAGTAACTCTTAAAACTTTAAGTCATTTCTGCACTTGTATATATTTAACCATTCATTCATCTAATCTACTGCAAGCA
>MU226964.1:868107-883896 GCA_018584345.1 Thuja plicata | reverse complement strand
ATTTACTTCTCCAAAGTAGTCTCTAATTAAATCTTGAAACCATGCATTAATTATGGTTACCCATGCATTAAATGATGTGGATCAATCTTTAATTAACATTACATATCCCAATAAAATTAACTAAGTCATCAAGAGATCTCAAATCTCATCATTAATCCAATTACTATAAGTCGGCCAACATCACTATTTCCACTCAGCAATTTCACTGGTGCTTGGCATTGAACAACTTTGCTTGTCACAAATAACTTTTCTCAGTACATGCAACTTTTCTCAGCACAAGCAACTTTTCTTGGCACAAGCCAAACTTTTCTCAGCACAGAACAGCCAGAAAAACTGTCTTTGAAAGATAAACAACTAATTACTTTGCCAGAGTGCCAACTGATCAAGTACCCTTTTATTTTCCTTAACTCAACCATTCACTTGGTCTTCTTGTTAAATCTTCTTCATCAACAGTAGATATGGTACTCAAACAAATAACAATAGTCTCACCAGTTAAGGTTTGACAGTAATGACAAAATGACAATTGCTTGCATTGTCACTTTCCAACAAAGATATGGTGACCCAGAAACCTTCCAAATAGAAAGTAAAACTGGGGTACGATGATACCCATAAGCTTTAGAAGTGCAATAATAAATTTGGTTAGTTAAGGATTACAATTGACCACTTCTGATGGTCTTCCCTCTTAGGAACAATAAGGATAGTTAGGTCCACCTTGTAAAAGGATTTATACAATATAATGAAGTATGCACTCTTCTAGGAGGTTTGTGAAGGATTATTAAGTCCACCCTGTTAAAGCATTTGAATGATACACCTATTAGGATGAATCAGTGAATGCTCTTCTTTTCAAATCTGATTTGTTGAATAAGATCATTTGATGTAATACTGATCACCTGAATGTGATAGATGAGTCTCTGTTGTTCCTTTATACTGTTGTAGCCTTCTAATCAATCTGTCTCTTCATATTTGCATCCATACATGTATTCAATGTTGTTCTAATGATTGAAATCTTCTTACTGTTACTTGTTATTTTTGGATAAACAA
Organism: Thuja plicata; assembly: GCA_018584345.1. NCBI lineage: Eukaryota > Viridiplantae > Streptophyta > Pinopsida > Cupressales > Cupressaceae > Thuja > Thuja plicata. Next base: position 882,855 of record MU226964.1, on the reverse strand, counting down.
AGTATCTTACATATATGCCTATCCAAATCAATTACCTCCATAAGTCGGCTACTATCATATTAAATAGTATCAAACAATATGTACTAAGTCATCCCAATGCTGATACTCGGGTCCAGTAATCCACTGAGGTGATATACTGAGACTCGGGCGATACAGTGAACTTGGAAACTATGGAACTCGGTTGACACTAGGTGCTCGGTCCACATTGATCACTCTGAGATGGTATGCACCTTGGGTAGCTCTAGTGACACTGCAAGCTGTTGGCTCGATCAACACTGCAAGTTGTTGGCTTGATTAACACTATAATCACAAGAATGACTAAGTGTTTTGGCACTAATTGACAATATGTCTTTCCATAAGGTCTACAATCTCCCCCTTTGGCATTAGTGACAAAAACACTTATCATACCAAAAATTATGATCAAACAAACTGATAAGTCAAAACTCCCCCTTACCATGTGCTTGGGTTCTAGCTCAATTTTGACTAGTGCTCTGCAACTCGGTTGTAACTGACTCTGTTTTTTATTTTTCAAAACTATTTTTGTAACTCTACTATATATATCTCCATCTTCTATGTACATGTATTTCCTCATATATATATATATATATATATATATATATATATATATATATCCTGTCTGTCCCCCTTGATTTTGACACAAATGCCAAAAATGTATATCTACAAGGTAATACCAAAATGTGAAAGGAAATCACTATGTACCTTCAAAATTTGAGACAAATCCTTGTCCCAAATGTCTTGCAACACCTTCAGGATGTGCAACTCAATCTGAATTTTTGCAGACAACTCCATCATAAGCTCAGCAACTGAAAATTTGTTATCATGAATGAGTGTCTTTGCAAGAGCAATATGTTTTTTCATACATCCATGTGAGGAATGAGTTGGCTTTGAAATGTTGATAGGGAGTCCCTTGTTCTTCCTTCTTCCCTTTGTAGCTCTTCCTACAGATCAGTTAGATACCTGATCTTAACAAAATGTGTTGAACTTGAACTTGGATCAAGTGCCAACTGGTTTGCACTTGCCTTCAAATCATTGTCAATCTTTATCAGCTTACTCTTTATTTCCGTGGTAAAATTTCATGTGTCACTCAAATTTACAAATAATGCAACAAAATTATTTAGAGTGGTTTCTAGAGAGCTAATAATTGTGGATAGCTTCACTTGATCTATTGCAATCTTACCTACATTATTCTCTAGAACATTATTCTCAAATTTTCTCTCTGCCTTCTGCAGTAATTTCTCCTAACCACTTAGATCTTTGTTAAACTTGTGAACTATGTCAACAATTTGGTCCATTATAGTGTCTTTCTCGTTGACTTCAATCTCTAGTGAATCAAGGAATATACCTTTGATGTCCTCTAGTACTTTGTTTCTTTTCTTCTAAGCCCAGAGCTTATGTTGTTTTTCTTTTTTCTTCCATAGCTCCCCAAGGATGTCCATCTGCTCGGGTGTCAAGCTAGAAAGATCCAAATTAGGAATAATAATGTCTTCCTCAAGGTCAAATTCATCAGTGATTGTTTCCTTTTCTTTACCCTTGACCTTGGGATTAGGTGAAGGAAATATTTCCTTACCTTTTCCATCATCATCCTTATCTTTAGTTTTCAGTTGAAGTAGGTCATTAACTATCTTTGCACTAACTGTAGAATCAGTATCAAATGTAGAAACATTCATAGTATCCTTCTATGAATCGGTCTAGCTTGTCCCAATAGTAAGTAAATCCTGATGCTCATCTCCTAATAAACTTGATGTAGACTCTGTGGTCTTTTCCTTTCTTGGAGATAAGACAAATGGACTAGGTGATTGGGGCAGGGATTTCATTACTGCCACTACTATCTGCTATGCATCATATTCCTTAATGGTTTGTATAGCATGTAGTTCTTCATCTTTAACCTATACATAAGGATTTGTACTTGGTTCCTCTGTCTTATCTTCTACCTTATCTTGAAAAATGGACTTCCCCAACTAAGTCATTGTCTGCACAACATCCTCTATTTTCTCACCCAAAACTTGAAAGTTCCTAAACCTTGGAGTATGTCTACTCTCATATTTAGACATAGCATCGTTTACCTCTTTTTTAGTCAATGTGGGCATGGCTATCTTCAAGGTTTGTTTTCTGATGTCCCTTTCAATTTGGGCTGCATTGTTCCAATGAATGGTGATTTCCTTAAGAAGGTCTTTGGTCATTTGTCTTCTCAATTCAGATGGATCATACTTCCATTTTTCCATCTTTTGAACTAATGCATCCTCAACCAACTTCTTCTCATCCTTGGTTCTGGAAGCATACTTAAATGATCTAAGGCTTGACATACCACTACCCATCTAAAATTATTCAACCTTCTTCTCAAAGGTAAGTGGTGGCTTCTTGAATGTAATTGTATCTTCTTCATCATCTTCTTTAGGTAATATCAGTTTTCTTCTAGATCTCCTACATTTTTTTGTAGTGGAGGCAGGAGTAGAGGCATTTGGTGTTTTCTTGGGGGATAGCCTCTTCTTCTTAGGAGGCTCTACTTCTACCTTTTCCTCTATGTCATCCTCTTTTCCTTCAATGATCAAAAGAGGAGAGTTGAATGACTTGCCATTTTTCTTTCCAAACTTCTCAATTATTTTCCTTCCTCTCTTCAAGATTTTGGGAATCTCTATTTCCAATGTTATTCTACCCTTAGCTTCTTCATAAGTACCAAAATATGCTACTTTAGGATCAATAGGATCATTAATAATAGCCTCAATAATATCTTTGGTCTCATCTATGTTAACCTCATATCTAAGAGGTTTCACCCATGCAACCCTAGGTTTGATGGCTTGGATGTGCACTCTATCACAGTCAACTAGGAAACATATATCATTCTTATAGTCTTCTACCAATTGTTTGGGAATTCTAAATCTATTTTGCATTTTCTCTCTCAGAATCTCAAAGTAAGCATCCATGATGCTTTCAAAATTATCTCCCAATTCTACTATAAAATCATTGATTTAATAAACTATAGGCCTATCATTCTTCCATACAATTGTGCCTTTTGAAGGGAAAACCTTTTGAACATAAAAGAATAAGTAGACCAAGAGTGAACTAAACTTACATAGATTGGTCTTATATGTCTAGATGCTCTCCATGTTTTTCCTCAGTTGGATGAGTTGTAACTCGGCTAGGTCAAATGATAGATTATTCTTCACCACTTTGTATGCCAAGTCCACAGCCTCACATGGAACACTATTTGGTCAGCTTGAACTATATATCTTATGCACAATCACATGAATTCCAAAATTTATCTCCATGTTAGTGACTCCATTCAACTTCATGCCTCTTCCATCCCACTTAGAAAGATTCTTCTTAGCTAGATCAGCTCAGGGTAGGGTTTTAGTCGCCTTATGTTTATCAAGAATTGGGTACCCATTCACTTAGTGTACCATCATCTTAGTGATATTCACAGGTTTCTCCAACCAAAAATGCATGTCCTCAATGTAGCTCAGAATAAACCTAATCCACTTTATATGAAAATTCTTTGGCATATGCAAGATATGGGTTAAACCCTTGACTTCGAGGTACTTGAGCTCCAGCTTTAGGTTTCCGCCCACACAAACTGCCTCATATGCTTGATTTAGCTCTAATGTGCCTATCTGTTGAATGGTACAATGATAGAAACTTCAAATGTTGTGAATCAACAGTACCTTAGGAGGAATTTAGGAATGAGCTCCCATAGGATTTATCTCCTCTGTGATTGTTGGATGAAGTTTGAACTTTGGCAGTTTGCAGACTGCATTCCTCACTAACATCTCGGATCCCTTCTTGATCTTTTTGCTAGGTGAAGATGCCATAATGCTCAAAATATTGATGAAACTTCACTGTAAAAACTTTCAAGCACAAATTCGCTCAGAAATCTCTATAAGCTCTTAATCTCTCTACAAACAGTAAACCTTGGTGAATAATAACCCTCCAATTTTGCCATTTATGAGAAATTTCACCTTAGAGTTTTCATTAAATGCTCTGTACATAGTAGCTTTAGTATCTCAGTTAGTTCTCCCAGGCTTACTTGGAAGCTTGGTGAAAACTAACTTTGCATCATTGAAACCATACAACCTGACTTAACTCAGTTAAGCCTGAGTAGCTCGGTTGTAACTAAGATCCTGACACAGTTAGAACCATAATGTGTCCCAATGCATCAATATGCATATTTGGACTTGCTAGCATATATGGAACTAATGTATTATGGCTTGTATTCATAGTTCCTATTATCTCCTTACATCTTTATTCAGAGATGGGGAATCCACCCAACTCACCATTTTGGGTGCCATTTTTTCCTTCATTGTTTTGGTCTAAATTATCATGAGACTTCCTTACCCATTGTTGACTCATTTGATTTTTTATTTTAGAAACTTTTACTTTTCCTTTCTCAAAACCAGTATCCACTTTTTCTCTATTCATACAATTCTTTCTTAGATGACCAAGTTGTTTACACACATAACATCTCTTATTAGGATTCCTTTTTCTGAGGTGACTCTTTGCACAATTTGCACCAATGTTTCCATACTCGCCATAATGAAAACATTTGTCCCATGTGCTGTAATCCCAACCAAAAATTGCCTTTGCTAATTTTTTAATAGGATTCCACTTATTAGTTCTGCACTCTAAGGATTTATGACCTTGTTTGTTACAATTGAAACATTTTCCTTCAAACTTAGGTTTCTTAGTGCATTCACTTGCCCTATGTCCATGGTTTTTCCACCTATAGAATTTACCATTAAACTTTGACTTCCCATTGCTCCAACACTTATTTAATGTATGCCCTAACTTACCATAGTGATTTCATGTACGTTTCTTGTTCTTTTGAGTTCCTTGTTGTGAGGATTCACCTTGTTCAATATAACCTAATCCAGTCTTTCCATGATGTCTGAATTGAGTTTGCTTTGTCAACTAATTCATGCTTTCTTGATAATTCATCATTCTTACATTAGTTTTCTTTTCAGTACTGAGATCACTTTGCAGTCTTTCATTTTCAGTCCTTAGATTGATAGCTTCTTGGTTTGTACTATTGAGTTGATTTATCATATCTTCTTGCTAAAATGAAAAATGATGGATTTAATTTTTGTTTTCCTCTAATCTTGTACTTATCAATATCTTATCTTCTTGTGCCATTTCTCTATCATTTTCTTCTTAGTTATTTTGTTCCATGACTTCACATATTCTGACTTTCTTTTTCTCTTTTCAACTTTCTGACTTCTTCATGTAAAGTGAGATTCTTTGCAAGTAGGTTTTCAATGGTTGCATCAACTTCTTCAGAACTTCTTTATTTGCACAAATCTTCAATTATTTATTCTATGTAAAATTTGTCATTCATTTGCATTGCTAAATCTTTTCTTCTTTTCAGGGAATGAGAGAGTTTCTCCTTGAGTTTTCTGATTTGATCCATGGCCACTTGTATTTCTATCTTTTCATTTTCAATGGCTTTCTCTAGTATATATATTTCCATTTCCTCTGATCTTTTCTCAAGTTGTTAAACTTATGATAAGAGAACCTTTTCTCTGATACCAATTGTTGGAAATATATTACAAGCTAGGTGACTAAGAGGGGGGGTAAATCAGGAACCAGTAAAACTTCTTCATTTTGTCCTTTATTAGATTTTATAATCTAATTGCATGCATGGAATAGAAAAGAAATAAATGTTCATAACACTTGACACAAGATATGGTGACCCATAAAACTTCCAAATAGAAATTAAAACTGTGGTGGGGATGATACCCACAAGCTTTAGAACTGTAGTAATAATGTTGTCCAGTTAAGGCTTACAATTACCCACTTCTAATGGTCTACCCTCTTAGGAGAAATAAGGACTATTAGGTCCACCTTGTAAAAGGATTTATATGATACAATGAAGTATGCACTCTACTAGGATATTTGTGAAGGACTGTTAAGTCCACCCTATTAAAGCATTTGACTGATACACCTATTAGGATGAATCAGTGAATGATCTTCTATCCAACTTTAATTTTTTGAATAAGATCATTTGATGTAATACTGATCACTTAAATGTGATAGATGAGTCTCTATTGTTCCTTTATACTATTGTAGCCTTCTAATCAATCTACCTCTTCATATTCACATCCATACATGTATTCAATGTTGTTCTAATGATTGATATCTTCTTACTATTACTTGTTATTTTGGGATAAACAAAGTATCTTACATATATACCTATCCAAATCAATTACCTCCATAAGTCAGCTACTATCATATTAAATAGTATCAAACAATATGTACTAAGGCAGCCCAATGCTGATACTCAGGTCGAGTAATCAACTCAGGTGATATACTGAGACTTGGGCGATATAGTGAACTTGGAAATTATGGCACTCGGTTGACACTGGGTGCTCAGTCCACATTGATCACTCTGAGATGCTATGCAAATTGAGTAACACCGGTGACTCGATAGACACTGTTTGTAACTAACTTCTTGGTCGATACTGCAACTGCTTGGTTCAGTCAACACTTCAACCTACTAGCTCGGATAACACTGTAATCACAAGAATGACTAAGTGTTTTGACACTAATTGACAATATGTCTTGACATAAGGTCTACAGACAAAACAAGATCAAGTTTAAAGATTACAAATTTTCAACTAGAATTATCTTTAAGCTAGATCACAACTTGATCATATGTAAAGATCAATAAATAAATCATTCATATGTACCATCTAACCTGTGGTACTCAACTATGGTCATTAATCATCTATCCATGTTTTCAAATCACCTATAAAGATTCTAGTGGGTCCACTTTTTCTATGCAAGTGACCTAGGACCTCATGCCCATCTTTCTACAATAATATCTTAAAGAATAAATAAATTAACTCTATTCATCATAATAAACATTTGTCCATTACTTCATCAATGAAATTTAACAAATAACACATATAAATATTACATAATTCCATCTAAAAGATATGCATACACGTGCTTAATCTAGGCATTAGCATGAATGTTTTCTAATGTGAAACATCTATGGCCTTCTCGCCATGTATTCATTAATGTTAGGTAATAATAAAGTCTTCAATTGCACTTACTTTTCATATCAAGAGATGAAAACATGATTGGGGTACTTTTCTGCCTAGCCAAGTGTCGGTTGTATTCCCAATTCTAGTCTCTTTGCCAGTTATTTGTGGTCCTCATGCTTGCTTTTAGCCTAAAAGTAGAAGTCTCTCTATTTATTTATCTTCTCTCTGTTGAAATCTTCAGGTCTTCAGGTCAGAACCCATGAAAATTTGTAAAGCCTCAAAACCCTAGGTCTTGTTTATTAGGAAAAACTGAGAAAAACCCTTAAATATTTATTTCATTTCTATTTTGGTGTTAATTTTTGGAAATCACTTAAGTCATGTGTTAAATAGCTTGGTCACCTTGTCGTGTAATCTAGATGGCATATTCCTTTGTTCCTAGAGACTTGCCAATTACCTTATGTTGGGATGTCTCTAAAAGATTTTGAATATTCCTTTTGCTTTTAGAGACTTGGCGGAGCCCTTCAGTTGCGTAGTCTCTAAATGAGAAGACAGGTCAGCAATATGTGATGGGGCCCACAGATGAGTCACGGTATGAAGAGAAAAGATCAGTTATTAATGGTTCATCATGAGACTTGGTGATTTCTTCATGTCGCGTCATCACTAGATTAGCCCGCAGTTAAGTAAGCAGTACAAGGTCAGTCGCGTAGTCTATAGAAAGAATTAAGGTTAAGTGAAAATGGCTGAGACTTCGTGACTAACCTTATGCAGTTTGAAATGAAACAAATTCAGGTTGTTGCTAGATTGAGATACTGAGTCAGCTTTCCGTTCAGCAATGCAGAGACGAGTAATGAATGAGACACGTGTCCAAAGGTGAGTTGACTAAATAAGCTTGTCGCATGGTCTCCAAATGGAAAAAGACTATTTAGTGACTAAGAGACTAAGTATAAAAGCCTTTGTTGTTGCATAGTCTCTAGAAAATTTAAAGGTATGATATATTACTCAGTGATTTAACAGAAGCCGTCAGATGCAATGATTCAAAGATCCTACGGTGGTCGCGAAGTCTCCAAAAAAAGGTTTCAAAGGAAAAGCTACTCGCGACTTAGAGATAAGGGTATGTCGCATGGTCACCAGATGAAATGAAGGGTAAAGTGCTTGTCGCATTGTCTCTAAGGGATAAGTCACTTAACATTGGTATTCAGTGATTAGGCGACTAAAGGTAGTCGCAAGATCTCGTAAAGAAAAGCAAGTATTCAGCGACATGGAGATAACCGTGAAAGCTAAGAGTAACGGTCATTCATGGAGTCTCCGAATAAAATAGGAGTTAAACTTTTCTTCCAGCAACTTTGATTTACACAATCATGTGATCACCAAAAGTAAATTGTGGTTAAATAAGATGGGGAAAGTTATATAGTTGCTAAGTCTCCAGAAGAATCAGGGGTTAAAGACTTGGGTCAGTGACAAGGAGATCATACACAGTCATGTAGTCTCTTAAATATGAAGTCATAAGAAAAGACGGCAATGTCTGACATGACAACATGAATCATTCAGCGTCCAATGACAAGCTTGGATATTGATTACTATGCAAAAAGGGGTAGCTAAGATGTATGATAGAGAGCCAATCACAGTGAAACATGTCATCACATTCAAATTTTATAAGGTTTTACACATATATGAATTTGATTTCCTGACACACTCAAGGGCTAGGGCCAGCTTTTCAATTAATTCATAGCATGCTGAATTGAAGACATGAATTGATGATTTTCAAAATGATGAGCCATGTAGTTCGAACAATTACCATAAAGAGTTGATCGAGGATTCATTTTAATTTACCTTTCTTTCAAAATTTCAGAGCTAAGAAGTGCTAGGTATTCTGAGAAGAGAGAAGAAGCTAGTGAAGTTGCAAAGTATTAAGTTGATCAAGAGGCTTTGAATTTCTAAGAATTGTGCATAGAGGAGTAAGGTGAGTCTTGGAAATAGATTTGTTTCAATATCGGTAAAGAAGAAGGAATTCAAACATAGCAAACATGAGCAAAGCATTCAGTGTGGCTTCTACCAGTGGGAGAAGTTAGGATGCAGACGAAGAGTCCAAGGGGAAACGGAATTACTCAGATGAATTCCTCAGATTACTGCCAGGTTCAACTCAGAATAGGAGGGCAGATGCCAATCTGCTTAAGGATGACTACTGTGATATTAGGGATGCTGAGACTTTGGGGAAAACAGGTTTTTCCCTTTTTAACTACTTTTTAAAGAATTCTGATAAACCTATCCCAGTATCAAACCCTTGGGCCTGTGGTTTAGCTAGATTGATTTTTCTTGATGTCTACATAGATGTAGATTTGTTCTTAGGCCTCTCCATTCATTATGATGTCTTGTCTAAGATGATTAAGAGGGATGATGGCACTGCCCTACTCATCCTTAACAGAAATTCATTTATGCAAGCTTTTGGTTTGTATAGCACTATGTCCACCAGAATTGATATCACTAAGCATGAAGCAAGGTACAATTTGAAGCCTGGTATTTCTAGGGCAATTTTACAGAAGCACATGTTCAAGGAAGTGAGAAACCATCTTGGTCCTATGTCTAGGACAAGCCCTTACTACTTCAAGGACTTGCACTTTTACATTAATTACATTGCCTATGCCCTATGTAGAGTGCTAGGGATAGATGGGGAAGAAGATAAGATCAATGCCAGGATATTGATGATAGTGCTAGATTTACAAGAGGTACATTCTAGCACTAGCTATGATTATATACAATATATCATTGACAAGATGCATGAGGGATTTATAGAAACTAAGAAGAAAATGGTAGATCCTAAGGAGAAAGAGCCCAAGTTCTTACACTACTCCATCCTCATGCATCTCCTGTTGCATTATAATTTCATGATCATGGATGTAAGTAATTTGACCCCTCAGAGGTTTTATCAAGATGGACCTAATCCTATCTAGTTATGGATAAATATTTGGAATTATACATCTAGGGATTGTGATTACTGCGCATTTCAAAATTGGATTGTGTACCCAATAGTACAGAGCCTGGGCATCAACAGGACAAGGGTCCCAATTAAGCTTATGTAGTTGTTAAGGCCTAGTGAATACTCGGATAGATGGGAGGGAGACCATAATTGGGGAGATTTATTCTTAGAAGAGAACTATACCATAATAAGGGTATATGGATGCATACATCCACCTCATGTTTTGCCTTACCATGTGCCTGCAAGAGTTGTTGCAATGGAATTTGTTTGGCAGTTGTTGTTAACAGAAAATGAGCACTTTGCATCACATAGAAAGGGGACCATAACCCCTAGACAGTTCAGAATTTCAGATTTTACTATTGGCAAAGGTGTCATTGATTCAGTCAACCAGTGGTTAGAAAGTTGCAGAATGGGGACAGCCTCATATAGATACATGATCCTAAAGGTTTCATGGAAAGAGTCAGGAAATTATATACTCCCACAATTCCCAATACAAATGTTCATTGTGAATGTATTGAGGAGGATGCAACGAGGAATATTCTTGATGAAGATGAGATCAAGACAAGGAGAACAAGGATTCAGGAGTTGTTGAACCTTGAAAGACAAATTAAAAGAAATGGGTTGGCTTTTGCAGGTTTTTACCCTAACCTACCATATTTTGACAGAATAAAAGCCATGATTGAAAATTTTTATGTGCTTACTGAATAATTGGAAACTATTCTTGATAAGAAAGGTGTCCAAGGGCCAGATCATTCAGAATCTGAGTATGATAGTAGTAGTGATAGTGACTATGCCTGTCCTACTAGATATGTTCTACCTCAGCAGGATGTTGCTGAGATACCACAGTTACAAGGAGCTGAAGGCCAAGTTGTTTACTTAATAGTAGCCACACAACCTGATGATGTAGAGGAGCCTTTAGCTAAAAGGAAAAAGGTGGAAATAGGCCAGCCTTCAGTTGAAAGGCAAGAGAAGAAAAAAGCTAAAGCAAGTGGCCTAGTGCCTGGAAATAGGTTATATGACCATAACCTGAGAAAATTGATTAGGGAGCGAAAGAAAAAGAAACCTGATATGAAAGAGGATGTTGAATTACCCCTTAAGGCTTGTGTTGATGAAAGGTTGATACATCAGCAATAGTTTCTAACTAATGACAATTTCATTAAGACTGAGGAGTTTAAATATTTCCTAAGGTGGTATAAAAAGGAGCAAATTAGAGCTCAGTTAACTGTTGATGGGGAGGAGAAAGTAAAAAATGAGGCCCTAGTGACCCTACAATCATATGACCTAGATAGTGAGGACATCTCACCTGATGAAGCCAGAAAAATGGTATTGGACAGTGGCATATTGCTTGTTGAGGGTTTAGATTTGGCTTCTGCCTTCATAATTGATCAAATACGAAAGCAGACAGATTTGAAGATGTCAAGTGAGATGCAAATAGGGGATATGATTAAAGGATTTGGGTATAGCCCAAAATCTCAAGCTTTTGCGATGTGGAACCTTTTCCCTAAGGACCAGAAGCCTCAGCTAGTAAACATTCAAGAAAATATGGTAGGCAATCAAATGGTCTGGTCTGTACAGAATATAGGGGATTTGGAAATATCCCAGATCATGACACATTGGGCACACTTGAATGAGGAAAAGAAAAAACAATTGTCTGACAAGTGTAACATGTTGATAGAGGAGACCAATGCATTGGCCAAAGACCAAGAATTGTGCCATATTCAGATGCACCAGCAAGATCAGGTGATTAAGAGATTAATGAAGGAATTAAAGGAGAAGCCTGAGGTGATGTATGTGCCTATACAACCACAGCCTTTGCAAATTGAAGATAAGGCAAAGTTAGAAGAGGTGGTTGAGAAGGAGGATATAGGACAAAAGAAGAATTAAATTTCCTTGAATACATTTAATGGCATTCTACAACATAGGATTGAAATTTTGAAGGATAAGACTGATGTTGTCTTTAATGCTTATAACAAATTGCCAACTTTGCATGTTGAGGTCATGGGGTATCTTTCCATATTAAACCCCTATTTTACCAAATGGTCTACCAGGGTGCAATTGTTTGAAAATCTTGCATCTTTGCAATCCCTAAGATTAGATTTGCCAGAGATAGTAACAGAGGTGGAAGATGAGATCAAAAAGGTTAATGTTGCCCTCTCATTCTTCAAGGGAAAGTTGAATCAAGTAGAGATAAAATTAAGCCTCTTTGCTGCAGATTTTAATAAATTTGTTCCCTCCCTAAGAGGAGAAGATGATCAGGTGAAGGCTTTATATGCCTAGAGGAATGAGTTCGACAACAAGATGCCTAAAAATGAGGCATTTATTATAGGATCATATGTGGACATTGAAGGATTTATTAAGATATTAGATGAGGCATTCAAGGCAGAAACTGACATGAATAAGTTTCTATTGGATGTTAAGAACATCACTGATGTTAGATGGGAGAGGCAAAAGGCACAAGTGAAGGCCACCCAAGACTTCAAGTGGCCAAGAGATGATGAAGTGACAACATGGGAACTGATCACTAGGCCCAAGAAAAAGAAGCCCGCAGTGGAGGAAGAAATCTTGGATGATGAATAAAGGTGAACAATTGCCACCTCACTATTGAGTATGAAGAATGTCAGTTATTACTAAAGAAAAGTAGGTGAGCATGTAAAGATGGTCGCCCAAGTTTGACATAAATGATACCATTTACCATGAATACTGTCAAATTGAAGGCACCAGATAAAGAGAAGAACAAAGAATATCAGATTTCATCTCTTGACTTTGTCTTTCCACCGCTTCTTTTTTCTCCTCTTTTGTCTTTTCTATAATTTTAGGGTTAGGATTTTTGAGACCATCTGAAGCTTGTTGCATCCTTTTGAAAAGGATTCCAAGATGGTTAAAGACATATAAATAGTCAAAAGGTTGTAACTGTAAGGGGGTGAGGAAATATATTGTAAAATCAGACTTTCTAAATTGGTGTCTGTGTTTTCAAGCTTCAAAGATTTTTCATGTATGAAAGCAGGATCATATCAATAAAATACGGTGCAATTTTACTCTTCTCTATTTGTTGTCTCTTTATTTCCTGTGTATGATTTTTTATGCTTAAGTTTGTAAGGCAGTCTGAAGCATTTTGGTTACAAGGTAACTATTTAATTACTCAAAAGTTTCTTTCATGTAAAGAACTAAGTTTTGTGGGTAGTTTCAGGGAGCATATCAGTATTTAAAGATTTGATACAGTATTTTAGATGTAACTAGATAATTTATAAGGTAGTTTATCTAAATTGCATGTAGGTTGTAAGGCAGCTTATAGTATTTTTTTTCTATGAGACTTTAGCTTATTGACTCTGTAACCCAAAGGATAGGCACTGATCTAGGTCTTAGTCTGATAATCTATCATCATCCAAGTTTTCAAAATTATTTCAATCAAAATAGTTCTATTACTAAGAACAAACAAACTGAACTTAGTAAGGACTCATATCAGCAGGACAGTGTCCATTTTAGTGATTCCTTGAAGAGTGAATCATTAGGTTATCCCTCCTATAATCAAAAGGAAGAAGGATGAAAGTCCTTGTATCACTAGTTTATGCTTTATTTCAACTATGGTTTGTATGGTTAAGTTTTGCATTCAGATATGTCTGGTCATATGCAGAATGTTTCATAAATTGGCTCAATAATTCCTAATAGCAAATCAGTGTCCACATTAATATATACTTTGTAATCATTCATCATAAAGAGGTAAAACCTGCCTGAGTATTTGTGGAACTCAAAAATGAAGAAGGATTTTATCCAATCGTTAGCAATTAGGCTTTCCTTGTATCTGAATCAGTATTAGAAGGCATAGTTTTCAAGTAGTCATTTTAAGCACTGTGATTCATACAAGAAAAATCCCTAACAAATTGGCGACTCTACTGGGGAAGTAGAAATTCTAAAATCTGGTTAAGAATTTTCAGAATATTTCTTGCCCAAGTAATTAGAAATCTCTGGCACTTAAAATTTTAACTTGTTTACAAATCATACTTGTGGTTATTGTTAATGTACCCTTTGATAAGTATTCATCCCAAGTTATTGGGTGGCGACTCTAAAAGGAAAATCTCTGAGATTAGTGCAAGAGTAATAAATGTCTTTCAGAATGAATACTAGGTCAAGGGTGAGAGCTGATCCTGAAAGGGTATTACATGAGGGACTGACATCATCCTCAAGAATAGGAATGTCTTGGAGGAAAAAGAGAAATCAAGTTAGTATGGATGAAACCCCTCTAAGAGGAAAAGAGGTTAATGTTAGGAGAGATATGAATACCAATCAGCGTTCTCATGATGGAAATACTTAAGAATATGAAGAGGCTACTGAAAGAGTATTAGAAACACTCACAGTCACTTCTACTTCAAATGAGAGAGAGGAGATTACTAAACCTAGTTCAGATTTAGAAGATGCCCCTTCTGATATGCTAGCAAATGAAGAGAAGTTTATTTTGAAACAGCTCACCCTAGTTCAACAAATGAAAAAGGAGAGAGAAATGAGAAAGAAAAAGAATGATCATAAGGATCTTGATAACAATAGAACAAGATTTTCAAAACATCAAACTATGAAAGATACAGAGAGGTCTCAGAAGGACCAAGAAATACCATTCACTCATAAAGTTTCTACTTTACAAATAAATAAGGGTAAATAAAAGATGAGTGAACATAGAGATCAAGAACCTAAATTTTAGAAGCCTTTGATAGAACAAATGTCCAAATTAGAAATTGACTTAGAAAAATTGAGAATTGAAAAAGAAACCATGGAAAAAATGTTAGA